>JAUZST010004814.1:0-16019 GCA_034779995.1 Parotocinclus haroldoi
TGTGTGTGAGTGTGTGTGTGTGTGTGTGTGTGTGTGTGTGTGTGTGTGTGTGTGTGTGTGTGTGTGTGTGTGTGTGATGCACTGGTGCTCTGGCACAGCAGCAGTTTGCAAGCCCAACACTACAGTGACCTGAGTTTGAGACCTTCTGGTCAGCTCAAGACCTTCTGGACCTCCTGGACCTCCTGGACCTTCTGGACATGGAAGGCATGGATAAAATGAGCCAAAATTCTATCCAAATGACCGAACATGTACAAAGCCCACAGAGATTATACAAGGTGCCCAAAGGACAAACATTACATCAGCATGTTTGCAAGCTAATGAAGGTGAGATGCTGATGCTGAGGTGTGGGATGATGTCTCTATGGTGTAATCTGTGCCAAACATCATAAAATAAACTTTTGTTTGTCATTCTGTATTAGGATAATTTCCCAAGGCGTCCTATCCCATAAGTCTCATATGGCCCGGCAGCCCCAGAGCTATGTTTCCAGTGTCATGCGATTTCAAAAACAAGCATAAACATCTAATTACCTCCCTCATTAGAGAACATGTTTAATAATTTACAGGCCGGTTAATTTAGTTCACAAAACATAATTGGCCATACAGGAGTTGAAAAAAAAAAACTGCCTTAGACGGGTCGGTGGTGTAGAGAAAGTGGTTTTTTAGGGCCTATTTTACATTTGTCATTTATATTACTCACAAAAAGTACCTCATAAGAGTATTTTTGTGAGCGGTGTAGAAGATGACCTCAAGCAATTTAGGATCAAAGGTTTTGCTCGTTGACTAACAATTTTTCCTCTTAAATTTAGTCCTCACAGTAAAATGGACAAAATGTAATGGAAAACATGAGTAAAAAGGAATGTATGTACCTGCTTTGTTTTCAGCTTTTTATATATTTAGTGTAATCCATTCATTTATTCACTTTCATACCCGTTTAATCCAGTTGTGCGTGGCTAAGGGCCGGGGCCTAAACACAAGCAAAAGGGCGCAAGGTGAGAACCAAATCTAGACAGGAGTAAATCCATTACAGGGCACTTTGGAGATGCCAGCTCACCTGTCTTTGGAACGTGAGAGAAAATGCAGAGAAATCAAATATTTCATTCTCAAAATCAAATAAAATGAAACCTATTTGGCCGGCGTTTTTAAAATGCCATGCAGACTAAATGACATCATTAGAAATTCGACTACTGCATTAGTATACAGAGTAATGAAGTAGATTTTGGCATCCTTATGTGCGTCAGTTTCATTTGTTCCCTACCGGTTCATTGCACTGCAGCAGGCACCAGTGACGCAATTTAGAAAGGGAACGAGGAGCACCCACGTTTTTCGGGTCCAAAATCAACCTTGTCTGGCCACAGAGGACAAAATAACATTGAGAGCAAACTGCAGGTGGCTGAGTTAAAAATTAACGTCTCTTTTTTACACACACACACACACACACACTTCACGGATAGTCGTTCCTACTGTTCATTTGTTACCTTTTGCTTTTTTAGTTGCACTGTATTAGCATTATGACTGCAACCCAAAATGTCTGGCCGATCATAATTAACATAAAGTGACATTAATCCAAGAAATAAAATTGCATGAGCTTTTACACGTGCAGTTCATTTTACAGACCTCGTTGTTCATACAACAATCACAAGAATTATTATGATTAAATAATAATAAGTTACTGCACGGGTGTGTGGTCAGTTTACCAGCTTATCTGCTCCTCTTCGTGTAATTTAATCCATTAGGACCAGGAAGATCATTTACTGAAGAACTAATGACGAGAAAAGGATAAGTGAGACATCATGATGATACTGGTAGTTAGATAAGTTTAATATCATGATGATACTGGTAGTTGGATAAGTTTGATATTTTGATGATACTGGTAGTTGGATAAGTTTAATATCATGATGATACTGGTAGTTAGATAAGTTTGATATTTTGATGATACTTGTAGTTGGATAAGTTTTCTAACTTAGATAAGATCTTTTCTTTTCTCAGACAGACCATATGGGCAGTGGCCCAATGGGCCATCTTGTGCACTGTTGTCCCTGTTCTTCCTCCTCAGTTGGTTTAAGCAGGTACGGAAAATTCGTTGGTGACAATATTCAATCCCTCAAGGACATCTCAGTGCCTCACAAGATGAGGCCTCTATAAATCTATAAAACCAGTCTCCCACGTCAAGCTGTCCTGTAAAAGCTCTGCGCTCACATCGTGGTAAGTAGCCTTCGTAATAGCTAGCCTTGTGGTTTTACTGTGCATTTGACTCATTTGAATTCATTTAACTTGTCACTATGCTTTCTTATCTGAGATCTGGAATCCATCATATGTTCTGAATTAATACTAAAATGTGCTGACATGGTCAGCTGTAATGTTTCTACCGCTGTTCAGTAGCGATTCCTTTCTGCTCTGCACAGCTGTGACTGATTTAACGAACCTCCTTCCTCCTATGTGTGTTAGAGAGCGAGGGAAAACCTTAATTGCTCATGGGTGCCAGGTCCAAGGCAAACATTTTTACTTTCTTCACTTCTCGACCGTAATCAAACGCCGTCGTTTCTCATTTCAGACATTTCAAGACTTTGGCACGATGCAAAATCTGACTGCATCCCCGGGCAATGTCACGTCCTTCAAGAGCACCACCATCATCCTCAAGGTGTGCGTGGTGATCCCGTTCTTCTGCGTCTTCCTCTACTGTATCCTGCTGATGCTGCACACGTTTGCCTCTCACCGGCAGTTTTTAGACAGCTCACGCTATATCCTGTTCGCCTACATGCTGGTCAACGACACACTGCAGCTGCTGTCCTCTGTGATGCTCTTCCTGTTCGTCATGGGAAACGTGCAGTTTGCCATAATCTACTGTGTGCCGCTGCTCTTTATCTCCACCGCCACCTTTCAGAACGGCCCGCTCATCCTGGCTGCCATGTCCCTAGAACGCTACGTGGCCATCTTCTATCCGTTGCAGCAGCCCGCGTCGTGGAGGCCGGACAAGATTTGGGTCATTGCCTTAGCCGTGTGGATCGTCAGCTGTATCCCTCCGACGGTGGACTTCATCTTGATGAGGGTCAAGCCAGACGTGGACATTCTCAGCACGCCGGTGGTCTGCAAGACCACCCTGATCAACGCCTTGCCAATCCAGACTCTCTTTAAAGTGGTCGTCAACGCGCTCTTCTTCGCCGTGGTGGCCGTCGTCATCCTCTTCACGTACATTCGGATTCTGCTGGAGACTCGGAAGATGAGGCACGACCGGGCCTCCGTGACCAAAGCTCTACACACTGTGGTGTTGCATGGATTCCAGCTGCTTTTGAGCCTGATGGTCTTTACGCTCCCCATCACCGAGGCCCTGATCGTGCTGAACACCAGCTGGCTGCAGGAGCACATCCCGTTCATCAACTACTTCTGCTTTGTGCTGCTGCCGCGCTTCCTCAGCCCCATCATCTACGGCTTCAGAGACGAAAGCCTCCGGAGCTACATGAAAAAAGCCATGCCTTGCAACAAGGCTGCTGCTTGGCTGCACAAAGCAGTCGACGTGCAGAAGTTGTCGTAAACTGCCTGCGCTCCATTTCAAACGGACAATATATCACATAATTCAGCAAACACTGGAAACGGAATTCAGTCCAACTAGTTGAGTTGGAGACGTCTTCTTTACACCATCAAGTGGAAGCCCAGCGGAGTGAGACATTTTACAAAACTGTCTGTCACGCCCCATGTTTCTGAACGTTCTGGAACTGAAATCCGAATTCACCTCGACGTGCATACATTCGGAAATACTACACTGTAGCTACACTGTAATCGTTCGATTCATTTGAAACAATAACCAAACAACCAAAGCTTTTCTTCTGATACCTGGGAGACCCTAGAAATAATTTACTCTTCATTACATTCATTTCTATTGCCTCATCTGTTCAGTCAAAATCTATACAGGTGTATTTATTAGTAAAACAAATGACATCGAGAGCAGGGGATGCCACTCCTTAAAATCCCCTCCGCTCAGATATACTGCATTCGACGCCTCTGTTGGCTTCCCATATAATCCTGTGCTGATTTCTGAATAAAACTATCATTTGTTTTCCGAAGAAATCGCCTGGAATTAATGCCTATTTAGTGCCCAAATGGCACCATTATATACTTGTTCACCTTTCTCTAACCTTTCAACCCCCTAAAAGATTGACTTTGCAGCATTACTGACGTTACTTGTTATGTTTTGGCACAACCTCTGTTGATTTGAAAGGAACATTTCCCTATTATTTGGGGAACCATCACTTTTGGTTGTTCATATCACTTTTTTTTCTTCTCAGCACAGCAGGAGCTGACATGGCACGTGTGTTCGTGTAGGTGGAATGTAACTAGATTCATTATTAAACGTACACTTAACTGTCTGGTACAATTGATATTATAGTGTTTAAAGGTGTACTTGGCTTTGATCACACCACAGTTCTTGGCATCAGGCACAGAGGCTAGCTGGACACCACTGGATCGCCACCATAGGTGGAAATCTGTACTGCCGTGGGTGCAGCCCTCCAAAGTTCAACCTGTATAGCATTTTGAATAGAGAAAGATTTATATACTATAAATAAATAATAACAATAACCATGAATGAGGTAACAGCGATGAACCAGATATACAGGGTGTCCAGACAGTAAGTCTTATCATTGATTATAACATGTAATAACATCTCTTATGTATGTTGATGGGTGAGTAGCAAATATATTAAAGTGGGACTTAATTTTTCAGACAGTCTAAAGGGAGTGGTTTATGGTTACACCAGTTATATATGGCAATTCAATTCAATTAAAAATGGATTTACAACAGAGCATTGTCTCAAGCCCAAAGCCCAAACTGAGCAAGCCTGGGGCGACAGTGCCGAGGAAGAAACCTTGGGAGGACCGAGGCTCAAAAAGGGACCCGACCCCCATGGGAGGCCTAGATGTCTAATTATGAATTATGTTAATATTTGGAGATCCATTTCATCCAACATAATTTCACAATATTTCTTCTCGGCTTTTTTCAAGTGCCCCACAAATGGGGAAAACGGTTTCGATCAGATGACTGAGGAGGAACATCCAGGACAGTCAGCACTGCTTGATCTTCTTTGGTCCACGCAAGCAGATTCACTTTCAGACTCTTGCCTCCTGTTGTACTTTGGTAGGAACCAGTTTAAAAGGGCGTTACATTTTCTTACTGGAATGGCATGAGCCAGTGAACAGCCCTGGCTGTGTAAATTCACTTTAAATCATTTCACTTGAGCAAACATTAGTGTGTACCTTAACTAGCTTCCTCAGGTGTAAGGGAATATGAATGCCTACACACACTGGCCACTTTATTAAGTACAAACGTTCAATCTCTATCTAATAAATCAAGCACATGGCAGCAACTCAGTGCATTCATTATAGGCATGCAGACACGGTCAAGAGGAGCTGCTAAAGTTCAAACCGAGTCACCAGAGCACATGTGGGACGTGCAGATGACAAATCTTTGACAAAACACCTTGTCCAATCTATGTTAGGAAAAAAAAAACTAAGGCGGCGCAGTAAAAGGTCAAATCGAGTCCAGCACGTTGTACCTAATAAAGTGGCCGGTGGGTGTAGTTTTGATCAGGTTTAAAGACGGTGTAACATTAAGAGAGGATCGTGTGCGTTAATAGGCGATGGGAGTTGAAAAGGAGCTGGGAAGCGGTGCTACAGTGAGATGTCCGTCCTAAACATACAGCAGGAGGGCTGAACGGGTGAGTCAGTGGAAAGTCTGTGTACTCGCTCCTCTCCATCCGAGGGCATAAGCCGAAATTTCGGCACTCGAAAATGTCGTGTTTGCGCGTGGTTGCATCCCTATGGCTCGTCCTTTGTGGGTGTAATCGTTCTCTTGGAGAGATTTACACGTCCACCATGAGCGTCAGGGATGCCATGTTATCGGAAAGACAACTGATCGATTATTTAAGGACGTACATTGATCGGGAGACAGAACGGCTGCGGGATGTCCAGAGGTGAGATTGTGTGCGAGTTTCTTAGTTTCTCACGAATAAATGAATCGACTCGGAGGTTATATGGAGACGTTGTAATCGATGTTTAATACATTCACCTTGTTAGAACAGTTCCCCATTTTTTTTCTCCCAGATTTTACTCAAAGGTTTCTGCCTACCATAGCGGGATCTACGACGAGATCTCAGCTTCCATGGCTAATCCCCTGGCAGCCTTTACACTCATTAAGAGACTACAGTCTGAATGGTTAAACATCATCTACAGCAACGCAGCTGAAGAAAACCTCCAAGGTTTGTTTCTCATCCTCTGAACCCATCATCATTAGAGGGCTTTAGGGTTTCTAAACTCTTCTTGATCAATTCGTTATTCTGCTTACTGCTTGAATGCAATGCGTTTTTTGTGTGAGCCCAACATATCTTCAGCTTTATAAAATCGACTGTGAACAGCGCTGACCTATGGCGATGATGGTCCTGCAACTCCTCAGACATGAACTGCATTAATTAATAAATCTGCGTTCAATAATGGCATGGTTAAACTGAATAAAGAGCGCAGATACAGCCCGCTTGACTCGAGACGCTATCAAAAATCCCTGGTGAGGTGGCACAGCGGACCCAACAAGCCCAGGGAAAGGACAGAACCTGTAAGCAGGGAATGCTAAATCCGAGAGACGATCGTCACCTTGTCAGAGGTGGGATACGAACCAGGGAGGCTCGGCATTGGAAATCAGCGCTGTGCCAGGTTTAGATCCTGGCTCTTGTCTCTCAGATTCCCCTTCCTTGCCCTCAGGTCCTGTCTCGGGTCCCCGTCTGCGTTCTGTGTTCGACCGTGGGCTTCCACTTTTCACAAATGCCTCGAGTTTAAAGGTGTAAATGTCTCAGGAGTTGACCACTGTTGATTTTCAGCACTGACGGTGAGTTATGAGACGATGGAAAGCAGGTTACCGGAGCTGGAGGACCTCCAGGGGGCAGCACAGGGGCTGATGAGGCTCCAGGACGTGTATGGCCTTCAAGTAGAGGGATTAGCCAACGGTAGCTTTCAGAGGATCAGCAATGGAAGCACGGTAGATATCTACAAGCCGTTTGTGTCCATCCCTCTCTCCGGTGATGACTGCTTTCTTGTCGGAAAGGTGGGCCATCTGGAATGATGTTGTCATATTTGTACTTTTTTAATCAGGTAAGCTGAAACATCCCGCTTACAAATCTTACTACTGATATTTGTGCACGGGGTTATTGACATGCTGAAACACAGATTCCTCCCCAAGTTCACTGGGACCACATAAAACTTTTCAGTGAACTTTCAGACCAATGGGATTCTCCTGGCACCCGATGAAAGCCTGTACTGGTTTGTCAGTCTAGCAGTCTTTGCCACGAAAACCGTAAGACTTCAGATGCAAAATTGGTGATTGCTTCATAGTCCCTCACACAGAGCAGAAATCTGACAGCCTGCCTGGCTGAAAGGGTGGAGGCTCCTAAATTCTTCAGCATAACTCGGTCCGCTACCAGTGTTTGCCTATGGCCATGGCGTGGGTGCATGCTTGATTTTATTCACCTCTCGGTGTGTTTGCAGGTCTCACATCGCAGACGGGTGAATATTAGGACAGGAGCGAAGGCTCAAACCCAGACAAACTAAGAGACTGAATTTATTTGATATGAAAAATGTTTGAGAACGCTTGGGTGGGGCAAAGGACCAGTAGGCCCAACCCCAAAGACTATGCACTCCTACCAAGCCCAGTTCAGGGTGCACCCCCAGTTCGCCTGAGCCCTGTGAGTTCTGGTGGCAAAAAAATGTCGATGCAGTAATTTGCCTTCTAACACGAAGCAAAAGAATGTGTCGCACAGTCATCCAGAGTGCCGGAAAAAGCTGAAAAAAAGCTTTCCTAATGATCGAAAAGTCAAGAAAGTGAAGCTGTGAGCCCAATCCTTCTAAAAATGAAGGTAACGATGATGATGAGGGATACCAAGTGTATGAACCCACTGAATGTTTCACGGTTGAGTCCCTGGTCTAGATCTGTAAAATACAGACTCATTAGTGCAAGAGATTTCAGCTTATAACTCAGACGTGTCGCAACATGTGCTGATCCTGAGCTCGCCAGGCTTCCTTAATATCAGTAGAAGCTGGAACAGGAATCCCCTAAAGCTTGCATTGACTGGCATTTAGCCTGAAACCACAGCAGTAAAGAGAAACTGTATAGATGTGATGTAGTGCTCAGTATGTTATGCCACTTAGGCCATTCCAGTGTGGCGTGATAGTGTCAGACGCTATTTTCCAGTCTTTCCCTTGGTCTTCTGGATTAACCTAGAATGGGAACCATCTGAGACGATAATGCTGCAAGGGAAGGGAATTATGGTCTAGACTGTTACATTCTTTCCTCTCTTCGCCAACATGAGCTAATAAAACTGAATCAAATTGCTGATACAAATCACAGTTTGAATACAGAACCTCAGCACACTCCCAGATTTAATATGAGGGTTCTCAGGTGGCCGTGTCAAAAGTCTGAGCCCATGGTTACATGGCTGTGCTAGTCTGGATTTGGATGTGTACTTTGGATCATCGCCCCGGTGCAAGTTCCTACCATGATCAGTTGTAGCTTTTTTGGCAGAGGCGACCATGTCGAGTCCATGATGCCATGTATTCTCAGGGCGTAGCAGATCTGGTACCTACCCAACAGTGGGGAATCGAATGTATTATTTTCTTCAGCTGTCCTACTTTATACGCCAGGTCCACCTTGAGTGTTTGTTGGCAAAATAACTCTGTTTTGACCGCAGAGCCCTGTTCCAGGCAGTGTTCCAGTCGAATCTAGCAAACTCTGGGAGCTTTGGCATCGTGGTTAGATGAACGAATTTGACTTTCATCTGGCACGGCCGCCAAAAGCTTGTTGGCATAGACCTGGCGCCTAAGTGTAGGTGAGGCCTGGTGGCCTGAAAACGCTGCCATGTTTTGCAGATCTTCAGCTGTGATGGTTGGAGAAATGTGTTACTTCTGCAGCCGTGCTCCTCACCTTTCACTCAAAAGCCTGGAAATCAAAGTCAGCTATATTCTATCTGAAAATGTAATGAGACGAACCAATTCACGCATCTGTGCTTGGATCAGTACAAGGAAAACGAGGCAAAGGAGAAAGGCCAGCAAAATAGATGGATGGATAAAATCAAAAGAAGCATGAAAACTCAAACAGAAGTCAGAATGTTCTGGGGAAAACTCTATCCGTGTGGTCTACAGGAACCAGAATAGTCTTGGCTGCTCTTAGTAATATAGTAATAAACATTTTTCTCAACGTGTAGCAAGCTCTGGTTTGTGAAGGCCACCGCTTTGTCTCATTGCATTGTGTATTCTAGAATCTTCCCCAAAGAAAAATGGTATTCCTGCTACTTAAAATTTTACTCACCTTGGTGTTTTATCTAGGATGTTTTTCAGCAGTAAAATATATGAACAGGAAGCACTGCATATATTGAGTAGGAACCAGTATATATTTTCTCTTTAATTGTAACATGATGCTTTAAAGAAGGGGCACCCCTGGTCTGTGTCATATGACACACAGGTCAAACCCCGACCCTGACCAGAACTTAGATTCAGGAGCCTCTGGTAGGGCATAACACAAACATAGCCATCGATTAATGTTACCAGGAGACCTTGACAGTCATTATGGGCACCTGATCTTTCCTGGGAATTGTAGATGGGGTCTGGAACATCCTGGTCATTTGAGGAGTGTGACCTATTGATATACGTATTACCAATTCCAAATACAACTCAAACCCTGGCTTGCCAGAGGTTGGAGACAAACCAGAATGGCCAAATTGAGGTGTTTGTGGTGTCAAGTGACCAAAAAGGATCAGGCACCCCTAGAGACCAGGAAGGTTCAGGTGCCCAGATGACCAATCGGTAAGACTCTGGTCTCTTTTCCAGGTGGCTTATGATGTGGACGACTACTACCATTCTGTGCCGTGGCTCGAGGCTGCAGTGAAGCTTTATCGAGCTGCAGACTGGAGCCCAGAAAACGTGGGCACGCTGGAAGAAGCTCTGGATCATTTAGCCTTCTCGCACTTCAAGGTCCGCACAGAGCAGTCCGTTGGTTTAGATGTTTTTATGCATTCGTGTGAAGGATTATGTTATTAATCGTGTTGTTTAAATGACTTCAGACGGGAAACATTTCCTCTGCTCTCAGCTACTCCCTGGATCTGCTGCATTATGGTAAACGCTTCTTAAAATTGTCATCAAACTGCATCGTAGCGAGCCAACGGGTACAGTTTTATTAACACCAGGCGCAGAACAGCTGTTCCACGATCATGCCGTCATAAAGTCCCCGTTATCCGGAAAACTATTTGGATAACAAATAACCGCATCGTGGAAACCCATTGTCCGTTACTTTTCTCTGGGGATATCCAGAGCTAATTCCTCTTAAATGAAACCCTGCTTACTTTCAAAGACTTTTGGTGTAAACAACCGTTTAACAACCGGTGTAAACAACCGTTATGTCTTAAGTAACATTTAGGAAATGTCCTTCTCCAGTATTAGTTATAACTGATCCAATCTTAGAGCAGGGAAGGGGTTAAGGGTTCTGCTCAAGGGCCCAACAGTGGCAGTGTAGCAGTGCAGGGATCTGAGCCCAGGACCTTCTGGCCAGCAGTACCGAAACTTTAACTACTGTGCCACTAAAACCTAACTGCAACTAAATTTGAGGGTGTAGGTAAAAAGTAGGAAGTCATTCATAGCAGTAACAGTTTTGTTTTCCCAATAAGGGTTGCCAGAGCAGATCCTAACTCTCGACCCACCCCCACTCCACGCTGGGATTGAACCCGGGACCTTTTTGGTATGAAGCAGCGGTGCTACCCACCAAGCCACCGTGCTGCCCCTGGAAATGTTCGAATATCATCGATTATCTAAGGCCGTTATTTTCCCAATCACAATTTGTACAGTTTGTTGTAGTGGTTCGTCTAGCGGGGGTTGACTGTACATTACTGTATTAGTTCAACGTGCTTTCTTTACTAACATCCAAGTCCCAGTTTTAAGCCAAAGCTCACTTCAATGCTGTACCATTCCGCTTTTATTTGCATTTCCCCTTAAGATCCGTCCAACAGTCGAGTCCTGCTGAACGTAGAGATGTATGAGAGACTCCTGACAGAAATCCCTGTCGTCCTAAGATCTGAGTCAGGCCTGAGGAGACCCCGTTCTACTTACCTAAGAACCAGGGATGCTTATGAAAGGCTTTGCCAAACTCCGGGATCTCAGGTAGGTCTGTTGCCTGACTTCTTTTGCCTGTGAAGCGATTCACAGAAAATGGACGGACGATACCTTGTTTTCCTTTCACATGGAGTAACGAAGCTCTGCTGCGTGTCGTTGCTCACAGCCCGAGCGTTCCAGAAACCCGAGCCTTTTCTGCGACTACTTCACCAACGGCAATCCTGGCTTGTTTCTGCAACCCGTAAAACGTGAGCTAGTGAACCTACAGCCTTACGTTGTCCTTTTCCATGACTTCGTCACACGATCCGAGGCCCAGAACATCAGGGATTCGGCCCTGCCAGGGGTGAGTGATTGATAAGGAGGATAGTATTGAAGTCTGGCGTGCCATTTTTGGATGGCATGTAGCAGAGGTTGGTTATATGTTCGGAACTTTTAGGTTGATTAAGGCATGTTTGGTTCAGTCTCAGCATGCCTGGTAAGGATTCTAACTTAAGATGGAAATGAAGCTCCTACACACTTCAGTAGCCAACCTACTATGCCTGAACAGGTTTAGGGTTTTTTTTTAAACCATGCCCTGTGTAGTTCTAACTAGGTTTTATGTATTTCATTTATCCTGGCTTTTTTCAGCTTCGGAGATCAGTAGTAGCATCAGGAGTGAACCAGACCACGGCGGACTATCGCATCAGCAAGAGGTAATGATTATAAGACTCTTAGGGTCGCACAGTGCAAATACTGCCAGTGTGCAAATACCGCCAATTTTATCCAATCACTGTTTACCCACTGTATCCGTGGCTGATCTGGAATGATTTGGACAGCATTACATAATCCATGCCTGCGTGATAAGGCACTGGCAGGATTCAAACTCGGACCTCTGGGCCACCTGAGCACCTATGCAGTTTATTCTAATATATGGATTTGGATTAACCGTACAGTCGCGGCCGACTTTCATGGCTTGGTGGATCATGGATCTCAACAAATTTCTGTCTTTCCTCGATGTGATCCATGAAGTATTTCGGCAGGATAGTGGAGTCGTTTTGCCATTGCTTTCTCCACCCCTCCCCATTTATCCTGGCATGGGACCGGCGTGCAGCTGTTTCCAGTTACACGGCTGAGGTGTTTGTATACACAAGTCAGTGACAATTTAGAGACACCAATTAACCTAACACGCATGTCCTTGGACTGTGGGAGGAAACCTGAGTACCCGGAGTAAACCCACACAGACACTTTGAGAACATGCAGACTCCACACAGAAAGGACCCAGGCCGCTCCACCCCGGGATTGAACCCGGGACCTTCTTGTTGTGAGGCAGCAGTGCCACCCATTCTAATATATACTCATTGGCAAAAAAATAACTCACCAAAAAAGAATTGAAAAAAAGTTGAAACAATCTTAAGTTTAAATGTGTAAATGTAATAATGATATATATTAGGGCTGGCTCGATATCAATTTGTATGCCCGATACTGATACCGATACCGATATCGGACCGATACGCTGCTACCACCTCTTAAAACATTGGCGTTTTGCCACATATCGGGTTGATACCAATACAGAATGTCGGATCAGTACATCCCTAGATATATGTAATGCAAATGACTACAATATTACAGTGAACGAATGAGTTTAGGAATGGTACAATAGAAAGGAGGCTCTAGTACCCAGCTAGGCCGTCTCTAGCCTGGATACAAGACGAGATCTGATTGGACACGGAGGCAAACGAGTTCCTGTGAACTCGCTGTCCTGTGATACATTTAATATTTACTAATATTGCACCTGGGCCTGTAGATCCTGCAAACTTGTCGGCTGCTGCAGCTGGTCTCCCAGCTGGTCCCATAAATGAATGATTGGCGATAAATCTGGTAAGCAGGCAGGCCGTGGAAGTGTTCATGGGAAACCCTTGCTTTGTGGGAGTGAGTATTATCCTGCTGAAAATTGCCAGTTAGAAGCCCTGCCATGACAGGCTGTCCTGCAAGTGTCGCTGAACTGTTAGTGTCCCTCGTATCCCTTTACAGCAAAGGCAGAATTAAAGCGCTGACCACGAGGTCCGCAATCCCGAACAGAACGTGAATTTGTCGCTAATGCCAATGCGCTTCCAGTCCGTAGCAGTCCAGGCGTCTCGTTTATGACTCGACTGCAAACGAAGGCAACAATCTGACATTTCTATCTGGGTCTATTTTTTGCCAATGAGCAAATTTCTCCTCATCAGCTCATAAGTGTTTCTTATCGTCCAGCGCGTGGCTGAAGGATTCGGCACATCCCACTATCGGCAGGGTGGACCGTCGGATCACATCGCTAACAGGCCTAAATGTGCAGCTTCCTTACGGCGAACATCTGCAAGTGGTGAACTACGGCATCGGGGGACATTACGAACCCCACTTCGACCACGCCACAGTGAGCCAGCTCTCTAGCATTCCTAAACGCCATTTCAGCGTCGCCTGCTTAGTGCTGGGTCAAAAATAGAGCATGTGTAGCTTAGTGAATAAATCTCTGTTAGTCACCTGAAAAATCGGTGAACTCTTTTCACTCCTCCTGTTTTCCGTCTAATCCACTGCACTCTCGCGTTGGTTCAGATCCAGACTTGCTCGGATGTGACCTTTTGTTTATTTATTCATGTCTTCTTTGCTCGCTTGCCTTTTCGTTCCTCTTGCAGTCGCCATCCAGTCCATTGTACAGCCTCAACGCCGGAAACCGAATGGCTACGTTTATGATATACGTGAGTTTGCTTGCTCGTTCCTGAATGCACCTCCGGGCAGCCCCGTGCTTCCGGGTAACTCGGTCAAGTATGTAATGTAATTCGTGATATAGGAACGTCTTCGATCCAAGCAAAACATCCCAGCCAGTCGTCTGCGGGATCTGGACTGAATTATGTGCATGCTTTGCTTTTTACGCCACAGCTCAGTTCTGTGGAGGCAGGAGGATCCACCGCTTTCATCTACGCTAACTTCAGCGTCCCTGTCGTCGAGGTACGGCACTCGCACCCGCACACCCGCGCACGTTTAAATCATGTTACGCTGCTCTATTTTGAGTTTAGCTCTCTGTCTTTAGAGGTCGGCTCCTTTTGAGCTTCAGCACTGGTATGCATGGCTGTTGTTCGGACGAATCGGGTTACACTGGCTGGTTTGCGTTTAGCGCTGCCAATGGGGGTCTTGTTTCTGAGACACCATTAATCCCTAGCAGGAATTTGACCCTTTGACCTTTGCGAAACATGAGCATTCGGCGTTCAAGGGGTTAAGGGGCTACAATAACTATCCTAAGCACTGAACGTTTTAAATACCTCTAAGAGACAATTTAAGAGACAGTCAGACCGAGAATTTCGATATATCCATGTAGCTGGTCTGTACCGATTTGTACTTTTCCTTTTTCCCCTCAGAATGGCGCCCTCTTCTGGTGGAACCTCTATAAAAATGGCCAAGGGAACGGAGACACTTTGCATGCAGGTTGTCCAGTCCTGGTTGGTGAGAAATGGGGTATGGAGAGAAATGTGGCTTGTTTTCCAAAACTATAATAATAATAATAATAATAATAATAATAATAATAATAGGGAAGCACGGGGGCTCGGTGGGCGGCACCGTTGCCTCACAGCAAGCAGGTCCCGGGTTCAATCCCAGGGTGGAGCGGCCTCGATCCTTTCTGTGTGGAGTCTGCATGTCCTCCCCGTGTCTGTGTGGGTTTACTCTGGGTACTCCAGTTTCCTCCCACAGTCCAAAGACAAGCTTGTTAGGTTAATTGGTGTCTCTAAATTAGCCCTTTATGTGTGACTGTGTGTGTGTGTGTGTGTGTGCCCTAGGATGGATTGGCACCCCATCTAAGTTTGTTCCTGCCCTTGTGCCTAAAGTTGCCAGTTGGGCAAATCCCCTAATTTTTGTGAGCAATGCATATAGATAGATGGATGTTTAATATTCTTACTTAACAGAGTATACATATAATATTCTATATAAATATGACAATATGTTTTCGCGTTACGGTTGTTTTGTCTTTAATATGATCGCTAAATAAAAGTTCTCCCTCGTTTTGTTACACTACGCATATATTACGTGAATTATGATCGGTCTGAACCTGTCTCTCCCAGTGGCTAACAAATGGGTGCACGAGTACGGGCAGGAGTTTCGGCGGCGCTGCAGTCCGAACCCCGAGGAGTGATTCGAGATCGACTCTGGGACCGTCAGGAGCACAAGAGCCTCGACAAGAAGGGAGAGGAGGCAGAGCGTTCCAGCACTTCTGCATGAAGAAGGCAGTGTGGGCACCGGCGCAGAGATGACATGAGGATTAACGGAAATGGAGAGGGGAGGCTGCACTGGACTGGGACTGTATGAAAACATTGGCAGTAGATTAGCAAGGCCCCTGCACTCCTGAAGCACTAAGGGAGGCAGCGAATGATTTTGGCTCGTTCCTCAAGCCCACTTGTGCTTACAGTACAGACAGTGCAGTTGTGTGGAAGAAAAATGATCCACTGCTCAGGACTTGGTCCGCTGGGGAGAGTTAGTCATGCATTCGCATATCTGTAAATGTCTTTGCACTTTCAACCGTTACGTCTTTCTGCTTGAAGCCGCTTCAGGTGAAAGGAATGCGACTTTCCATGCATACTTTGGGTCATCACAACTTCACCGAACTTCTACTGCATCTTTGACTCAATCATAGCTAGGGTTACGGCTCGGATCCTAAATGGTACCGGTTATCAAAACTCATAAAGGCTTGGATTATATTTCTTCAGTCCAAATCGTCTAAGTCACAGCACTTTCACATACACAGTTGAAGTAGTTGTTTGTTTGGCTTCTTTAATGTGGCCATCTCAGTGACACACACACACACACACACACACACAAGGTTATATCTATACACAAGTTCATCTCAAGACTAGTCATATATACACACACACACACACACGCAAGT
>JAUZST010004815.1:0-16019 GCA_034779995.1 Parotocinclus haroldoi
TATTTTATTTTTTTTAACTTCAAAATAATTTTTTCCACTTCAACCAAATTTATGGTAGAGGTATACATCCATCCAATCAACATCCGTTCTGCTGAGGTCTTAAGAATTGTTACAGGAAATAAACATTTTATATAAATCTAATTCACGTTCGAATGACAGAAAACTAGCAAGATAATACCATGGTAATGTTCCTCCTTTTGTTTGTGTAATACAATACTAAATGATTTCATATTGTGTTTTAATTAATTCAGTATTACAGTATTATTGTCTAATGGGGCACATTCTGTGCAAAGTATCTAAACTACTTGTTGGGTGAATGTCCAGTTTGGTCAAATCTATTTCACAGAACTTAATGCGCTTGTTAAACGGTGCATACCTAACACATTTTAAATGAAATAAAGCTAGCATGACTTAGTTCAGCAGTACAGTCTCGTGAACTGAATTGGGAAGCAGCAGGTTAAAACAGAAACTGCAGTAACGTTGTTCATGGTTCATGGTTTTTTTTTTGGGGTTTTTTTGCATGCTCATCAGCTTGTGGACTGGGAAACATTAATGGGCTCTCTAAAACACATAAGCCTAGCAGTTAAAGACACTTGAACTCATTGTTAGTTTTATCACTGTGGTTGTTTAATTATGACGTTTGACATCCCTGCCGATGTTTTTGTAGCTGGCAGATATAGAGGGAGTCATTCTCAAATCATTTGGAGTAACGCCAAAAGTCCAGTGCGTTTCCGAAAACAAAGTAGGTATCAGCTTTGGTGCGGTGCAAACCAGAATATTTTTCATTCATTTGCTATTGATGTATTACTGTTGGGTTACTCTCACTAATCACTTTATTAGGTACACCTCCATGTTTCTACACGCTAACACACCACTAGCAAATCAGTGTCAGAGCAATTCTGAGAATGTTCCACCATCCAGATAGTACCTGATCTGTGCTGGTCTTGTGGGGGTCCTGACCATTAGACAGTAGAGTAAAGGGAGCTAACACAGTATATAGAGAAACAAATGGACTACAGTCTGTATTGTAGAACTAAGACCATCTATTGTGTGGAGCGTAAATGGAATTGGCATAATGGACAGTGAATCTAGAAACAAGGAGGTGTGCTTAAATAAGTCGTCAGTGAGTGTATAAAACTATTGATGTGTTTACTGTTACCTTATTAAAGCTGCTAGTCCACTGCAAGAGATATTCTTAATGTTTTTAGGGATCGGATAATCAGACCCTGGGCCAGATCGAGATCTGTTTTGACAGCGGGTTTCAGCTGATTGACTGTGAGAAGAGAATGGAGGAGCCTGACAATCTCAGTAGCAACACAGGCTTTATTGTGTGCAAGGAATCCGTGCCAGTTTACTATCCTCCATTAGCAAGCCGGCAGGTGCCGAAATTTCTCTAAGCGGTTGTGAGGTGCATGCAACTTTTCACGTTGGGCTGTGTGTCTGCTGCAGATTTTCTTCAGAGGTGCACAATTTCAAAAGCAGTCTTTCTTCGTACCTGCCCACTTTCTGCCTAATGATTCGAGTATACATGGTTTCCTTGAATTCTTCAGTGCTGATATGTACTGCTCACAAAAAATTAGGGTGCAGGCATCTGCACATTTCCACCAGTAGAGGTCAGCACTTACACTGTTAATGTCTGTTCAATAAATACAGTGCTTCATACCAGTAGAAGCACAGTAATAAACAGCATGTTTAAAATTTCGTACATCAATCAGAATTAAAAAGAAGCACAAAACATTGGAAACACAATGTTGGTACAGTGCTGTACAAAAAAAAATTGGCACCATCTAGATTATATATTCTATTGTTTTAGTAATGGTATTGTAATAATTATTTCTCAGTCTCCTAATTGGAATTTAACTTAAAATAATATAGGGAATTTATATACAGCAATTAATAAACAATAAACAAAAAAAATATTGTGCCTTCATCAGGATTCCAAGTCCCAGCTCCTCATCAGTTTAAAGAAGCTTGATTAGGAATGGTCAATTTGGAAGTGTAGCAGCCAAAAATAAAAAACAACTTTTTAGGAAGGGGAGCAGAGTAAAAAGGCTATGATGTGCTAAGTCTCACAAAGATTGGAATGAAGATCAGTAAAAAAAAAGTTTACCCTAAAAAATGATGACGTGACAAATCCATGTTTGAAATTTTGGTTCTGATCTTCAGCAATATGTCATAATGGTCATTGCACCATTGCTAAACCCACAAATCTTATGGTGGCTTTTGCACTGTGCTGTATTTTATATGTATGAATTTAGGATTACGTTAATTTGTTTCTGTACAAATCAGCATGAATGAACTTTTTGTGGATTGTGGGTGTACCTTTTCTTACTTTTGCTCTTGCTACAGTTAAAGCCTTTTAAAACATTTTTACATACATTAAAAGTTTGGTCATCCTTGGTTAAATTGAGTGTTTATTCTAAGATCGAAACTGTGAACACGTGGGTTTGCAGGTAGCAGACATGCATATCAAATAGTTCTACAAATTTGGGGCAAGAAGGTGCCCATGCTCTATGTTATTGTTTTAATGACTTTTTTTTTTTTAAAGAATTCCTTCTTATACACTAACCACTCAAACTTTTGTCGAAGTGTGCGCACACTGGGCGGTCCATTTGGTAACATGTACTGATTAGACTCTTCTCAGTAATGTTAATGTCTGGGTTTAATCTTTGTTCCAGTCTTTATGCTTTAAATAATGGCTGCAGACAAATGGATTCATTTTCTCCTCAGACTTCTGTACTGTAATTTTCTCTTATCATAAAATGTAATTGATTGCTGGTTGTGTTGATTACATTCTACCTCAGGCTCTTATGTATTCAAATATCTTTTCAATTTCATTTCTTCTGATTTCATATGAATTATTCTACTGATTATGAATGATTGATTATTAATTAACATATTGTAAATCTGTTCATTTCGAATGTTCAGTCAAAACTATTTCATTTGTTTCGTCTTGGTTAATGTTTTTTGAGCACTTGTGATGCAAAGCTGATGCTCCTGAGTACAGTCAATGAAAACTGTGCTTGCTGTGGTCCCAGTTTATCCCAAAGAACACAGGTGCTGGTTTTCAGGACATTTTGAGTTATGTACTTACATTTGTTGTCTCATGTAACATCACGTCGATTCAGGATATAAAATGAAATAGAGCAGAAATCATTATGCAAAGTGTTTACATTGTCTAGTAGGGGTGTAACGATACATTGCAATGCAAAAATGTCACGATTCACTATGTCACATGCGTTCTGTTTATCACGCTCTCCAGCAATTGCGTTCTTGCACACCAGAGGGCGCAATAATTCAGCGTGTTCCTATATTTAAAACTCCATCTAATTTCTTTTCATTGCTGCAGAATAAAGATCAATTTTTTTATTTGGAATACATGTTTATACAAGACCAAAAGAATTACATCTTAATTTGGGTTGTTAGTCTTCAGAATTGTATGGTGAAGCTACAATAGAACTTTTTATTAATAATTTTAAGCCTCTTCTACTAAAATGTTTTAATTGCAGGGGATTTAAGTTTGTTTTTGTTGTTTGAAAATGCAATTCAAGAATATGTGCATTGTTTACATTTATGAAATAAATAATAGCAAGAAAGTCTAATTCTCCATCTCTTCTCCATAGAGATTGACAACCGACAACTAATGTTTACAGGAGTTTTACAGGGTATAATTGAATTGTAATTGTGGAACCATGCTAAAATAATTGTAGCAGCTTGGCAGTGCTTGGATTTGCACCCTGTAACGCATGGTCAATAGTTCAGCATTGTAATCACTGATTCACCACCAGCTACCAAGTCAAAGGTTTGTGGCCCCTCAGTGTTGCATTTATTAGTGCAATTAATATGTGGAGAGTTTAATTAATGTAATATATTGATAATTGCAGTATGAAAACATAGTAATGCAAGGAGTTTTGTATCCTTCATATTAGTATCGTAACTGTGTAATCTGTGTGGTCAGTACCTCTGATCTCTTCTGGTGTGACATTATAAGACAATATGAGAGTGAGACTATATTCAATATAAACGAATTTTATATAAAGATGAACACCATATAATGTATACCAGATAATCTAGATGGTAGTGCAAATATTTAATCATTTAAAGTGGTAGCAACTTGATGCATTTAGACAGACTTGATCTAGATAACCTGCTGAATATCAAACTGAGCATCAGATAGGGGAAGAAGGTTGATTAAAGTGAGCGGGGTTACCTCTGAACACTACCCGATCCTTACAGCTGATCCAGAATTCAGCTGCAAGACTTGTGATTAATGTTCCCAAGTTTACACACACTACTCCGCTCTTTCCACTGGCTCCCTGTAGTTGCTCGAATCAGATTTTAAAACTCAGTTGCTTGCCTACAAAGCTAAAAATGGGCCTGTACCCTCCTACCTTGCAGCACTTATCACACCCTGCACTGCACCTCGAACACTCCGGTTCTCTAGCACTGCTTGATTGGTCTCTCTCTCTCTCTCTCTCTCTCTCTCTCTCTCTCTTTCTCTCTTTTTACAGTTTCAGAAGTGTATTCTTGTTTAAAACTTTGATTATTAGAAATAGATTATGTTGCTGAAGTCTTAAAGCACTTTTGTAAGTCGCTCTAGATATGGGCGTCTGCTAAATACTGTAAATGTAAATGTACATATGGTTGTTGGTTCCAGATGGGCTATTCTTGAGTGTTTTAGAAATTGCTGATCTGCTGGGATTTTCATGCACTTCTATCTCTAGAGACTGACATGGTCAAAAAGAGAAAACATCCAGTGAGCAGCAGTTCTCTGGGCTTTGTTGATTATAGAAGTCAGAGGAGACTGGCCAGACTGGTTCAAGTCGATACAAAGGGAATAGTAATCAAATAGCCATTGGATTCTACTGAAGTATGCCTCTGTAAATGCACAACATCGAACTTTGATTCAGATGAGCTACAGAAGTAGAACCACACCTTGAGCCACTGTTGTCAGCTAAAAACAGGCTCATCAAAATTGGACAATAAATAATTGGGAAAAACATTTCCCAGTCTTGATTTCTGCTGCAACATTCATATTTTAATTTGGCAACATGAAAGTATGTATCCATCATGCCTTATATCACTAGTTCTGTTTGTCACACTTTGGGCCCCTTAATACCAACTGATTACACTGGTCTACATTTGGAAAAAAAAAAAAAAAAAGTTTTCTGCTGACCTAATGATTTTTGCCCAAATGAAAGGTTCTGTTTCCAAATATGAAGTAAAAAAAAATATGCAATGCATCTAATTGTTTCACAAATGAGAAATGTTTGATTAAAAATCAAAAGATCAAAATAAAAAGTCAAATATGAAGGTTAATAAGTAGTGGTATCACGTAAAATACACTTCTCACAAAAAATGGGGCATATTTCACTTTTTGAGAGCAGTATATTTGTTTTATACCAAAAAAAATGCAACTATTGTCTAACTAAGAGTGCTATAGTTGAATTTTTAGAATTTTTGAAAGAAATTTTCTGTTTTCGGATGCTCTAGAAATGTTATGATCAAGGTTATCACACTCTAAAACATGAGGGGAAGTAGTTAAGATGGCTATCAAGGAAATGCAATTTGACACCTGCTTGCTCGCTGCCTTTGAAAAATAAATCAACAAATTTTGAACTAAAAGGTTATCATTTTCAGCCCTGAAGTTGCCAAGAAAGTTTATCACATCCGAAAAAGCAGACAAAGCATCCTTTTCCATAGTTTTCATAGAATTGAGAAAGTCTAAGTCTTTGATTACAAGTCTAATTCGCAGGTCGTTAAATATGCCAGCTTCCAGCAGGAAATTTGGTTCACAGGTACCGGTACTTGAGGCACTCGTCATCTAGATCCAATTGAGTCCCAATGTTATATGCAATGGGGGCAGCAACGCTCTGTGAGAATTAACAAGTGGTTCATTCTTCATTTTTTTTTTCACCAGTCTAAACTCTCCCTATGGCGTTCCACTCTTTCCTTGTATAATGTTTTGCCTTTGTTTTTAAATAAGCAAACAAACAAACTGACCTGAAAATAAGACAGCTGTCAGCATTCATTACTGAACCAGGTTGTCACTGGTCTTCTTCCTTAGTCCTTTATGTTGATACTGCAGCTAGATACAGCTTACAGGCTTTTAAGATGCATGAATGGATGAGTGGAAGCCAGAGAGATGTAATGTCCATTAGGAAACACTGCTTTGTCCACTTTCCTTCCTGTCCATCACTAATAATGCAGGTTGAAAGGCTTTGCTCATTTCAGCTGATCTCCATCGATGCATGCATTTGCCTCCATGACTGAAGATGAGGGGACAGTGGCAAGCAATCAGGAGCTCATCAGTTTAATTAAGGTGCGTTCGTTGTCTTCTATGCATGTACAGGGCATGTGTGCATTTCATTTCAATTGCACTTTATACTTGAAGGAATAAATGAATGCCAATCTTAGGTATGATTAGATGTAGTTTTTTTGTAGATGAAAGTGTTTGATGAGCAGTTAATGATCCCAATCCAGGAGTATCTTATTTTTGCACTTTGTAGACATCACATTACATGTATTCAGTCGTTTATGTTTTCATAACTTGTCTGGGATTCAGAAAATCATAAATCCTAAATATCTCCATGCAGTTCTATGACCATTAAAACCCTAACTAAGTAAGCCAGGGACAATAAAACCATTTTGGTGAACTAGAATATGGTTTAAATATATATTATTTAAAGTCTGAAATTTTTAAGACTGAGTATTTAAAGTGGGTGGAGCAGCCTGGGTCCTTAATGTTTGGAGTCTGCATGTCCTCTCTGTGTCTGTGGGTTTACTCTGGGTACTCTGGTTTCCTCCTGCAGTCCAAAGACATGTGTGTTTGATTAATTAGTGTCTCTAGGGTTGGCCCTTAGTGTGTGACTTATCTCTTTTATGTGTGTGTGCGCATGCGTGCTTGCCCTACAATGGATTGGCACCCCGTCTAGGGTTGTTCCTGAGATCCTGAGTTGCCAGGTGGGCACCGGCTTAAGCATAAGATAATGAATGATGATGAATAAAGCAGCTCAGAGACAGGATTGTTTAGTGGCACAGATGGGAAGAAGGCTACAAAAATATTTTGTGGCAATGAAAGTTCTCAAGAGTAAACCTTTTAGTAGGCCAATTTAGAGTGATCAGTTAACCTAGTGCATGGCTTTGGACTGTGGGATGACAACAGAGAACCCACACGGACACAGGACTTCAGTGAATCCGACATAGTCCCCAGCTAACATTAACAACGAGTTTTAAAGGCGGAGCGAACAAAGCAATCAATAGCGTCCCAAGATGCTTATTGGAATATTGTGAAATCAATGCTGGTATAACAAGCGGTCAGATTTTAAACAAAAAATCCCTGTCATCTCGAGTGCATGCTGTCATTAGGAGAAACATAACAAAACATACCATAAAACATAACAAAATAGTAATAACTTCAGATTTTTTTTTTTTGCTGCTGATTATGTGAATTTGTAACGTAAAAAAGGGTTGTACTAAATACATTTTCAGAAAGAACGATGCTAAGGAGAAGCATTTTCGCTAGTGGTCTTAGACTTTTGGCCCCACTGTATTTACCATCAAGCCAGATCTCTTTCCAAGTAACTTCTTTATGCTGTAATTAGGCAATCAGACACAAGAGGGAGTGTTAGAACTTGAGGAGTTAGTACTGGTCTGCTGCGCTCACAGATCAGCACACCACTGCCCAGATCTCAGGTTACAGCACAAGTTTTGAATGTATTGTTGCGATTATACCACAGTTCTGTTATCACCATTTATTGTTAGATTTTAAGATCTTAAGATTTTAATATTTTAACATTCCGCGAGGCAAATTGTCCTGTTCTATCAGAAACACAGAGAAACATAATCAGACTTCAGTCAGAATAAGCCGAGCTATATAATTGTCCAATAAGAGTTTATTATACAGCCAATAAGCTCAAATATATTGATACATTTTTGTTTTTAGGGTTAATTTACACTCAGTGAATAAAACTAGTCCGATTTATAAAAAAAACGTAAAGGGAGAGTTATGTTCAATTCAGACATTATCCTCCACTTAATCCAGAAGGGGTCGCGGGCCAGCTGGTGCCCACCCGGCAAAATTGGGTGCAAGGGCAGGAACAACCCTGGATGGGACACACACTAAGGGGCACTTTAGAGACACCAAATAACCTATCACACATGCCTGGAGTAAACCCACACACACACAGGTAGGACATGCAGACTCCACACAGAAAAGACTCAGACCGCTCCACCCTGGGATTAAACCTGGGACCTTCTTGTGGCGAGGCAGTGATGTTACCCATCGTGCCCCCGTGCTGCCCTGGGTTAAGGAAATGAGAAAGAATGGGGGTGATCAAGCCAATAAAACTCTCCCTTTATTTTTCTGAGTGATCATTAAAAAAACAATGCATACGTTGTACTAAAACAGACTCCAGTGTTATTGCTATTGTATTGTGTACAGCCTACATTAAAGACGTTTAATTAATTCTATTATCCTTGTTTCTTTGACTTTCCACTGCATCCAAATCCTGGTCAGGCTGGTCATTAACAAGGCTGATCACCCTTCAAATTTAAAACAAAATGTTTTCAAAGCTAATAGATTTTATAAACTCATTATAATTAATTTTGGCTGTATTTAACTGTATATTTTTGTGTAATTATAAGGTTGTTTCATTGTTATGACTGGCATTGTTACTAGGTTACATATGTATGAAACTGAGTAATACTTGAAGGAATTCAGTTAAAGTGCCATTATGGTGCAATGCTGGCATTCCTATTAGAGCTGAAGGTCCCGTCGGGACCCGATTCGGGCTCGATTTTTATCATTTTGCTCGGGCTCGGTCCGGCTTGGTCTTGCATTTCGGTTTGCGTGGTGAAATTGCCAGATATCTATCTTGATTTATCTTGATTTAATATGTTAAGGGCATTACATTATACATTAATGAATAGTTTTACAATATGTATACATGGCTTGTTCTTGGCAACTTAAAACAAATTTTGAATAACGTCGGGCTGTAAACTTGTTTGGGCTTTTAAAAAGCGGCTCGGCTCGATCTCCTGCCTTATCACACCTAACTTTTAAGGCCCGATTTCAGCTATGATTCCGATTACGTCTCTCAGCCAATCAGATTGCAAGACCAGAACTAGCTGTGCTATAGAAGTAAGTATCTGGTAACTCCGAAATAAGCGGTTCATTATAAATCAAACTTAAACTGCTGACTTAAATAGTTCATTATATATGCAGCCACTGGCGATGGATTGTAGCAGTTCTACAATTCACCCTAGACTGTCTCTGTGACAGAAAGAGCTAGAGTGAGTGAAATGAATAAAGGATATCCGAGCACTGCAGCAGACAGATCGAATGAAGCAGTAGGACTCCTCACACTTTCCTGTCAGGACGATTGCTCTTGTTATGGTCATAAGCACCGGTGGAACTATTTGACAGGGCATGTTATATTCTTTTATATAACCGTACGTTTTAGTGACTAACACAGTGGAGAGAGAACTGTGCAGTGCCTTTGTCATCTGTCAGCATGCAGGCTCAGTTTTACAGTGCCACATGTCATGTCACTTACAATTTCTGTACAATAAAGCAAAAACAGATAGTGATAGTGGACAGTGGCAGGTATGAATATAACCTGAAGTAGTGAGCCTGACAGAGAGTTTGTCTGCCCTGGGGATTTGTTTGGGTTTGCTAAATTAAATCTGGAAATACGGATTTGCTGAGAAACACTCAAATGATATTTTTAATGTGTGCTACTACCTTTCACCACTAGACCTCCTGTATTATAAATGATTGTTGCGCATGAAGCATTTTCTGCATATTTCAAAAATAGTTGTTTGTTTATTTGGCTTCTTCAATGTTGCTATCGGCATCAGTGGCCATGTCAGCGATACACACAAAGTTATATCCAAACACAAGTTCATCTCAACACCAGTCCCATATATACACACGCAAGTCGATGCCAATTTAGAGAAATCAATTGACCTAATATGCATGATGGGGAGACTCCACACAGAAAGGACTCAAGCTGCTCCACCATGTGATTGAACCCGAGACCTTCTTGCTGTGAGGCAGCGGTGCTATCTCTCAATAATAATTTAACTGATAATAAATCGTATAACCCAATGGGGAGCACAGAGAGGCAAATGGATGAGGCATGTTTGAGCACATTGAGTACACAGGGGCTGTGGTAAAAAAAAATCAATACAGCAATATATCACTACATTTCCATGCATTACCATGATACAAAACATGATTGACATAATAGGCATCAGTGTAGTGCTTACAATTATGCAGTAATGGGCCAGCTGTTTCATATAATATCAAAGAGGCAATTATCAGAATGGTAAAAAAAAACTGTGACTTCATTTGACAATTAAATTCCATTGTTTTTCTAAATTGATTTTTACTCATTAGTATGTGGTTGTATGATATGTACTGAAAAAACATTGTGTTAACAAAAATGGCAACTAGAAAGATTTTCATTAGTAGTCTCGGTTCTTTTGGCCTAATTGTATGTGAAAACTAAAATGATGGCAATAAAAAATGTTCTACTTTCCAAAGACATATGTTAGTATTCAGGCAAGATGTTTAATTTGATGTTTAATTTAATTTAAACAATGTGTAGTATACAGTACAGTATAGTAGAGCTATAATGGTGCTCAGTGCACAACACCTCTTTGGCAATGACATCACCATTGTGGCTGACTCACACAAGCTTCAAATGACAACAGGACATGGAGAAATTTTCAATGTCCCTCTTCATGTACATTCATACGTCCTTGCGTTTTGATTATAGTAATGGCATTTCTAGACGAGGTTGAGGGATGTGATAAATCTTAACAATTTGTTTTCAATTGTTCAAATTCCTCCTTGAGAAAAATGCATAATCCTTGGGCATCTGGGTAAACAAACTGAATTCTGAAACAGAGAGAAATTATTTGCTGAATATGGGATTTACAAACCTTTATACTGTACATGTAAACCTAAAATACAACCTCCTTCTTTGCAATTAAAGCACTTTGATTTAAGCTGAATTTCGGAAGTGCCATAGTCCAAGAGATTATTTATTCAAATCATGTGTATCCTCACTTAAGCTGCTTCTACTATTTTTCTAATTAATTAAGTTCAGGCCTATCACTTGGCCGTTTCAAAATATTATTGCTCTTTAACCACTCCTTTGTAAAACAATTTTTGAGACCGATGTCCTGGCTTATTAAATTAGAAATCGCTGGTATAACAAGCTCATTTCCTGGCCCAGATGCAGCATAACAGGCCCAGACATGATATACCACCACCATGTTTCACAGATGGAATAAGGTTCTTATGCTGGAATGTATTGTTTTCTTTGAGATTTGTCCTTTCTCATAGTATTGTTCAATAACTTTCTTGCTTGTCCACTTAGTCTTTTAAACTGCAGACAGGCAGTGCTTTTCTCCTTATAACCTTGACATGCACATTGCTGTGCAATGTTCTCCTGATTGTTGTCTCATTAACATTAACATTAGCCAATGTAAAAAAAAAGGCTTTTAGTTGCTTTAAAATTACCCTGGGTTTTTTCGTGATCTCGTAGACTTCCTATTGAACTGACGTTTGTTGCTTATCCGCTCCTGTAAAGAGTAACAGCGGTTTTGAATATCCTCCAGTTGTACCCAATCAGTCTGACTGGATTGGTAGTGTGTCTTTAGAGATGGTTTTGTAACTTTTTTAACCCTGATAAACATTTTTTTAAAATTCTGCGTTCTTGCCAACATACAATTACACAAACTTGGTGCAAATATGAGACTTTGATTTCTAATGAGAATTCTAAATGGTTCACAAACTTTTAAAGACCATCCATTATCTTCTGTTCAATCTACACAGGGTTGTGGGTCAACCCTGGCAACTCCAGGCGCAAGGGCAGGAAAAAAACAACCAATCCATCATAGGGCACACACACAGTCACACACTATGGGCCATTTTAGAGACACCAATTAACCTGCAATTAACACAGTCTCTGGACTGTGGGAAGAAACCAGAGTAAACCCGGAGTAAACCTACACAGACACTGGGAGGACCCAGGAAACACCCTGGGATTGAATTAAAGCAGTGGTGCTACCAACCGAGCCACCATGCTACCACTTAAACACCATTGATTGCAATTCCCGAGCATGTGATATCTACAATCTCTGATTCCTTCTGCTTTTGTTAGTGAGGATTGTGTTGGTGACGTCACAAACGTTGTGAAGAGACCTCATACTTTTGCTGTATGTTTAGTAGCCAATTCATATTTCTGATTTCTGATTTTGGAAATATACTGCTCACATTTACTGCTCATATATCAAAGTATTTCAAATTTTTGTGAGCATTGTACTTAAAGAAATGTTATCATAAGAATGAGCTAAAAGGCAAACCTGCTTTTTCACAGAAATTATTATAAATTAATCATTTATTAGCTCGGAAGTAGTAAAGTTATAGTTTAATAGTATGTCAGGTTCTGAGTATTCAGTTTTATGTTGCGTTCTTTGCGTCTTTGATCATAAACTACTCTGATGACCAAATGAATCGCACCAGGATTCAGGTGAGATAACATCATCATCATCATCATCATCATTACCCACATCACTACCCATTATCTTACTGTACAGACATGTCTCATTAAATATGACATTTGGAAACTCCTATTACAACTCTGAGCCGGAGAATATCAGACAGCGTTTTGAATAAAGTCATGATCCAGCACTGTGAGTGTGATATCACATTGTCACTGGAGTTGGCAGCAGCATTTCTTTAGCACACTTTTTTTTATCACTGGCACACTTCTGATGTCAGACTGGAGCAGTTGCTTCCACTGGAAGTCTTACACTTTTGAAAGAGCAAATTCCTTACATCACAACATGCCATGACTGTGAGTATGTGCAAGCTGTTATTATCTTAAATATTCTTGGAAAACTGTCTACACAACTGAACAACTTGAGTAAATGTAAAATGGGTGCAAGCGATGTATAATGGCACAACCATGAATAGACTGCAACAGGAGTACAAGGATATTTTCAAGTGGGCCGCCCTTTATGTTTTCCGCTAAGAGAGCTAACAAAAGAACTTGATTTAAGTACAGTACAATAATATTGAAGTGTGCATCGGCCCACGTATGATTATGGAATGGAAATCAGACAATCCTGAAAATGCTGCCTATCCCAGAATAAACCATAATTACAACAAGTGTGAAAAATTAGTGTATTAACCCTAATGAGTGCAAAGGGAACGCATCAAATTAGCGCAAAAGAGGAGAAATCAGTAGTAATGCACGTGGCTGCACAACTTGTTTGGAACCTTTATATCACTAGCTGGATTGCTAAGTTAGTTTGACCAGTCTGCTTGAGAATCGACCTTGTCTCAAATGATGCCTATTCCATGCTTGGAGCACTACAAAACTAACATTTTAATCAATAGCTATTACATTTTAAATAAGGAGCTTTCTGCATATAAATGGGTGAATATAAATAAAGAATTGGGTTTAGGTTCAGCCATTTCATGTCCAGCATAGTGCACTACACGAGCCGGGGAACTAATTTGAATCTGAGATATTGTATCTTGGAAATTATTTGTAAAATAGAGTGAAAAACTCAGGTTTTTCTTCAGGACATCAATCTTTAGGATTGATTATGTGGGGGAAAAACGTACAGGACATGCAGACTTCACACAGAAAGGACCCAGGTTACTGGGATTGAACCCGGGACCTTCTAGCTGTGAGGCATGAATTATGGATACTTTTTATAAATTTTCAATATTTTTTTTCTTTTTATGCCAATCTCTCTTACAAAATCCCACAGAAATGTCTTTAAAATGCATGTAAGACTTTGAATGTGAAGTCACAGTTTGATAAATGCGTTTCCGCATACAGGTTTTTTATTCTCCATCCCCCTTTCTCAGCAGCAATATGTAAACATGAGGTCTTCTTCCAATACATTAAAGTCCAGTAAGTATCATAAAGTCTAAATCAATCACACCATGCCACTGCTTTATTTGCAAACTGTACCGTGTACTGTATCTGTGTCGATCCTTCCAACACACATCAAGAAATCCAATGTATTGAACTAACTAAATGACATTCAAACAGTTCTGAGCATGCATTCACTCAACAATCGAATGCCATTTTGGATCTGAATGTGGATTCAACCAGAAACGATATTAAAAATCATTTGTAAATGCTGATATTGAATAGAATTTGTTTTCTAGCGTGGAAGCGTGACTTTAAGAACCTGTTCTGAGTATTTGGAAAAGTATGAGCATCAACAGCCATAACAAATTAGTTTTAAATTATTTAAATTAATTGCAGATTTATTCAATTTCAAAAACTAAACTCTTTCATTTCCATATGTAGTTAATTCAGTACTTTGATGATGCTTCTTTGGTAGAAGCATTACCTAGCAAACTTCGGTTGTTCTTGGGATAATTAGTGTTGTAGATAAATCTACAAGTTTTATACACCAGAATTTTTATGCAGGCTTCTTCCTGGTAGATCCTCCTAAGATATTTTCAAGTTCTTTCTGAGTGGATGGGAAGCACCTGTGAACTGCCATCTTTAGGTCTTTTCACAAATTCTCTATAGGATTTACAACTAAGCTTTGGCTGTGCCACTCCTGAACAATCCGACGTTTCTCCTGAAGCTACTTATCTTCTTAGCTGTATTCTGCAGATCATTGTCATACTGCAAGATGAGTCATTGCCCAAGGCTGAGATCATGTGTATTCTGGAACAGGTTTACTTTGAAGACCTCTCTATGTTTGGCTGAATTCATTCTTTCTCAGTTATAACCCACCTCAATGTTCATATCATTAAGAAGCTGTGCCACCACAATGCTCATACCTAAAGAGTTACATTTTTGTCTACTCCTTATGCATTTACAGGCCTTACATACCATATGGCAAAGCTCAAGTGGCTGTCTATAGGCATTTACTTTAGAGTGGCTTCTGTCTAGCCACTGTACCATAAAGTCCTGATTGATGGAATGCTGCTGCAGTGTTTGTCCTTCAAACAGGTTCTACCATCTCTGCAGAGGTGATTTAAGATCTTTTAGAGTGAATGCTGGATTTATTTGTTAACTGTTGTAATTCCATTTAAGATAATAATTTGATATTTATATGTATTTAAAGTCTTATTTTTTTTTAAACTTATACAAGAAAATATGCATGCAAAATATAATCATGAGGAAATCAAATCACAAATCCAGCAGTGTGAATTATTTTTTTTTTCATTAAAAAAAAGAACAAAATAGTGCAACTAACTTTTTAAAACAATTTTAAGTAGTGTAAAAAGTAAAAAGGTGTGAATGTTCTCACCTCCCACCCACACATCCATTCTAAAAATACTGTGCAGACACTGCATAATCCCAGAACTCTCAGTTACATAAGGTCACTGTTGTGTTCTCATTGTTATTTTTAGAAGGCTATATTTAGGTGTGTACAAATGCCCATTTGATTGCAATTGACTGCTGTAATCAGTAAGAAAAAAAAGTCATGCTTCTGTGGTCAAAGATTTGATTTGATGATGTGTTATTGTTTAGTGTGAATATTATATTTTTAACTGTTAAGGTATTTAATTAGTAATTAGGTCATGACTAAGTTTCATTTTAAGAAAAATGATCTGCATAAAAAAGAGAAATGTGTCACCAGTATTCACAGTTGTACGCAAAAAAAATAATAATAAATTGAAATTTAAATAGTCGATAGTTAATATTCACTGGACCAAACTATGGAGACCTGGGCTTCATCAGTTCTGACCAAGCTGCTTGTTTATTTGGCTCGGTCGCTATCAGAATCAGTGGCCATCTTAGCGACACACACACACAAGGTTATTTTCATACACACGTTCATCTCAAGACTATATATATATATATATACAGTCTAATCCGGTTAATTGGAGCACCGGTTAATGGAAACCAGCCACTTATTTGGACCGAAACCTAAGGTAACGAAACAAATCCTATTATATACGTGTAATGTTATTCGCTTATTTGGACCAAAATTCCATTTAATCTGACCAAAGAACGTGA
>JAUZST010004816.1:0-16018 GCA_034779995.1 Parotocinclus haroldoi
ACACACATACACACACACATACACACACACATACACACACACACACACACACACACACACACACACACACACACACACACACACATTTACAATTTGAAATTAAATGCATGTCCTTAAAATGAAATGTACACATTATAAGCTTAGATGTAAACACAAATAAAGCTATGCAAAGCGACCCGTTTTACCACGGGACCCCGAATCTGCTGGGCTTTCAGCTCAGGGCTTGAACCCAGGTCCTCAGAGACTCCCTAACTCCATATTTAAGAGACCGTAAATCTATTTGTAACATGGTATTAAGTGCTGCATCATGATTAAGGAAGGCTTCTTTTTTCCTTTATTTTTTTAATTTAACTTGGCCTTTAAAATGTGAAATCCTTCAATACCCTTGGTATTTGTTGTATAGACATTGTCCACACGTTCCAGTGCAGTTTTTACAGCTCGTGAGCCTGCGATTAGGAATTTCAGCACCAGAGTTACATGCGATGTAACCTTTGTATGTCGGGCCATTTCTTTTGGTGGCATTTTGTCACCCTCCGTGCCCTGGTCAGGGTCTGTTATCAGCTGAATGCCTCGATGCATTCTCTAGAGAAAGCTACAAGATCATGAAGGTGACAAAGGGCACTTTGTGTGATACGGGACAGATATATAACACATATTGTCAGCTGCAGAGAGGTAACCCGAGAAAAGCTTTAGCAGGAAATTGATCTGAATTAAAGGTGTTAATCCAAATTATTTGGTCGTTCTAAGCCGTCGAGTAGAGTCAGGTTCTCAGTGACGGATCATTTAATGACTGAATTTAGCTGCCAGAGCTTAAAGAGAGAGGTGGTCGGGGTCAGCAGCACGAACCGCGCTGTGGCTTCTACAGAACGGGGGTGACCTTAAGTCAAAACGAGAAGAAAGCCTTTTCAGTGGCGCACAGAGACAGTGAATACCTCGTTACAGGAAAAACGGTTTTACCCTTGGCAAATCATCTGTGGGGCTTCCTGACAGACTGCCTATTATTCACCCATTCATTTTCATAGGCACTTAATCCCATTCAGGGTCGCACACTTAACTCACACTGGGACACCTTAGAGACACCAGTTAACCCAGCGGGTGACGATACTGCAATCGGTGCCTATCATTAGATCTTTTCTCTGTTTGAGCCCTGAAATGCAGAGATGTTATAGCCACCTACTGGCCATTCTTGGTCTGACTGGTTGAACATACTAACCAATAACATTAAATAACATTTAAAACAACATTACCGTTGCACCTTTAGCGTCCCTTTGCTCTAAAAAAAAAATTTCGTATAGCCATCCCCCCCCCCCCCCCCACTTTATAGCTTACAAAGAAGTTTACTGCCCGCACATTATACATGTAAAAACAGAACCACGAGAGGCCACGAGTTTGGAAAGTGCGACCGTGTTTGGACGATGCCAAGACCGGTTTGCCTGTCATTGCATCTTTTATCTACTCGACCCCTGAAATACGGAGATGTTGGCCCACCTGTGTTGCTCAGCAGACTCGTTGTCTAGCAGCTCCATGTCACAGACGTTGCAGCGCTCCCTTTGGATTTGGCCCTCATTATTCGCACCTGCTGTGCAATTGCTCAATTTGCTCAGGAACTCCCGCTGAATGAAGCTCTGGTGAAAGAGCCCACCGTAGGCACTGAAGTCCGGAGACAATGCAATGGCGGGAGGCATGTGCAGCGACGAAGCCATGGACACAGGCAGAGGCAATAGGCTCTCGCCTTTATGGTTCACCGGCAGATTATACAGGGTCGCAAGATGTCTCTCAGTCAGCCCGACAACGCTAGTCAAGCCCATTTGGCCGATGTCTCCGTGAGATTCAGGAGTGCCGTCAGCGGAATGGAGCTCCCGTGCACTAGTGATGACACTGCCTCTTGTGGGGGTTCCAGGGGTACCCCTGTGCTGTTTGGATTCGCCGGTCCCTTCTCCGTTTCTGGAAGAGCTGCCTTCTTGGCCATACTCTTCGTCCACCTGCATCATCTCAGTCTTTATCTTCTCCAGCAACGGAGAAGAGTTTTCTTGGGAGGAAGCGAGGCTGTGCTGTACGCTGCCGTCCAGGAGAGACTGGCCAATGCTCATCAAGCTTTCGGCAGCAGCCTTTGTGGGGCTGATGGCGGGAAGGCCCAACGCTGTCGGTTTCTTATCGACCATGTTAACCATGGCCAGTCGATGGCGGCCGGCGGGGCCGTAGCCGCCCTCTTGTATGGAATGCTTTTTGGAAACGAACGCACTCTTCAGATACTTCATGCGACGCTCGTCGTCATCCTCGGTGCCATTTTCGTTCATGTTCACGTCCATCTCGTTCTCTTCGGAAGACTGAATGGTCTCCAGGATTTTCAGACACTGTTCTTCCAAGTACTCGATCTCCAAAATCTCTGCGGCGTACAGCAGATCGTCCAAGTCTTCAAGTTTAGCCTGGAGCGTGGCAGTGTAGGCGTATTCCAGGATCTGCTGGAAGGTCTTTGGTGAGAGGAAGTCGAGCGTGTAGTGTTGGCTGTTTCGATGGAACAGGATCTCGAACATCTTGCTGACGCAAGCAAGGACAGTCCTGTGAGCACGGAACTCCTGGCTGTCCACCATAATAACCACGTCGCACAGCGTCCCGGACAGACGCATCTGGTTGGCCTTCTGCAAGAGTGTCGCAGGGTGGCCAGGATTTTGGAGATGGATCGCACCCATTTTAGTCAAATCCATCATGCCAGCATTGAGCAGACCATCATAGAGCTTTTTTTTTGTTTTGTTTTGTTTTTCGACTTCTGTCTTCACACGCTCAGCTTGCAACCTGTAAACAAGGCAGGAGAACAGCGTCAAACTCCTCACGCACACTTAACTCGAGATGAATCACACAAAATAAGCAGCGACGTGTTTAGTACCGAGGATATTTGATTTGGCATGGATTGTATCCCGGGAAAAGTACAACTCCAGTTGGTGTTCTTAAAGCCCCGCGTTATCGTGCAGAAAGTATGTCGAGAGGAGCGGTTATGCAAGGAGGAAAAGTTGCCAGATGTAACTGAAGCAACAGCTTTTAAGACGTGCATGAAAGCGGTGATTACAGGGCACCCTTAGGCGAAAGGGTTACTTAGGGACGGTCAATAAGCTTAGGTAGACAAATACATTCCTAAATGCAACCCTGTTTAATAAGAGATTCAATGATGTAAGAGTTTGATTCATTCTATTACAGAGCCACGCTCAAACACTCAATTTTACCCCAGTAAATGTGCTACTCATCTCAAAACGTAGTCATGTAAAAGGTAGAAGCATTGCTTTTATTTTTTATGCAAAGAGGGGAAAAAAAGTCAAAAGTATACTGCTCATAAAAAAGGGGTGATTTTTGTGAGCTGTGTATTTCTACACATCCATGACACTGAGGGTACAAAACTACAACTTGGTACAACAACTACGGGAGTCATTTGCAATAATCGACATTTTACTTGATTATATTTGGCTTACCACGTTTTAAAAAATGGAATTCAATAAGAAGGAACCAAAAAAAACCCCTAAATATTTTGTATGTACATGGCAGTGCACTAAACCCTTACACTGAACCGAACCATGGCGACAGGGAACCACTGTGATTGCGTCGTTTTTGTATCCTCGCGCCAGTTTTAATGCGTACCCTAAAATATATAGGCCATAAACCTTGCCTTCTGGGTTGGCTCTTCCTTAGATGCCTGGCTAGAATTGCTTAAATGAAAAGAAAAAGGAAGAATAAACCGAGAAATGGATAGATTCGCCATAATCTAAAGTAACGAACCTGTTCTGAAAATGTAGCGAGTACAAGCACAGTTTTTTTAATGATTAAGTTAGAGAAATAGTTCAGTATAGCACAGATACCAAAAAAATACTTAAGTACAGTAACGGAGACTCGTTACTTGTCACCTCTGTATAAAACCGAACACAGTCAAGTTTGGTAACGAACTGACAACTGAGCGTGAGTCTTTGGTTTTTGGGTGCTGGTCCAAGCGACCCTGTTTGTTTAAACCCTCCTCGTGGAGCTGGTTTACACGTGCATAGACGCAGCGTAAGCACCAGAAACCTGGACCTATCCGGTCCAGCACCAAAGTGATCAGACCTGCTCATTAAGATCCAGCGCGCATAACGTGTCGTTCACGCTGCGGTCGCTGTTACGCGCCTGTTTCTGCTGCGCGTTTCCCCACCGAGGACCAGACATCACGGAGGTCGTAACGTGACAAACGACGCTCATCGTTATGCGAGGCTGGATCGACGAGCTCACCTGCGCGCACGAGCACACCGATCGCACCCGATGAGTTCAAGCGCTGTCCGGTTTATTTGCGTCCAAGCGCATCGATTTCGCACAAGTTAACAACTCGTGAAAGCCCAAATAACGCCGAGTCTGGATGAGTTCAGACGGCGTGCGCGTGTCGTAAAATCTAGCAGGTGATTCCGGTCAAACAAGTCCGCAACAGAGAGAGAGAGTGGCTTACCTTGCAGCGCGCGCCAGATTCAACAGCTGCTTGTTAAAGTCTGGAGCTCCGGAGCTTCACAGGAGCCGCTTCACGCGCACCGACTTCGCTTTGGCCCCAGCCAATCAGCGGCTCGCACTGACGTCAGCTATTGAGTCACCATGCGTGTGAAGCGCGAAGATGAGGCTAGAGACAATGCGAGGCGCGTGGAGATTTAACATACTTCTCCAATGTGGTGAGGGCAGCAGTGTTTAACTGGGCGCAAGGCGAGGAGACACCCAGAAGAGGGCAAACCACGAGTGGGCATCATATGTGTAATCACACTCTCGTTCCCCAGGCCAGTTAACCATACTGGTTCGATTCAACGTTACCCAGAGATCACACCACGCTCTGAGTGTCCCAACACCTGCATTCGTCCAGCATGTGCAGCCGTTTGCCGAACTGCTCTGGGACAGTGGTGAAAAGTGTCCAGTCACTACCCACTACACATGGAACTCATGTACAATTATCCCCCCTAACCCAAGCACAGGGAGGTCCTGGGCGAGCTCCAACAGGAGCCAAGGTTACCAGGAACATTAAAATTAAACGTCTAACATTTAGCAGTCACCTTTAGTTAGAACCACCTGTATTTGGCAAAATAAATGAAACCTTTGGCGCGTGGACAAGGGCCCAACTGTGGCAGCTTCTGGTCAGTAGACTCGCTTCATTCCAGCATCTCTCAAAGTGGGGGGCTCATGTAAACTGCATGTAAGCTAAATATTAACAACAGCTCGTGGCAGAACTTGGCAGCGTTTCACCTCTGTTTGGAGAGTTCATGTCACTTTTCGTTCGGCTGCCTGGCAGTGCAAGCCTGTTTCAGAATTGGAATGGAATATTTTCTGCTGATCTTCCTTTAAGTGCTTGTGAGCCTTAGCATGTCTTATCCTTTTTATCCTGTCCCCCTCTTGAAATAGTGGTTTCCTGCCTACAACCCTTCCGGATCCCCAAGCACAGTCGTTTTCAGGGCTTACCTGTCCTGTTCATGTCCCCGGAGGTTTCTGCATCGTGTTCCAGACCCTCCATCAGGACCCTGACCAGGATACGCAGGGGAAAAGTGTGATGCTTTGCTTTGCTTTACATAGCTCATGTTCCACATATGACTTGGTTTAAAGGTTGGTCCGAATATACCTTCTCGATGTAGTCATGCATGGTGTCTGTGGTTACTCGGTAAAACTATGATAAAGCATCTCATGTCTTTCAAATGGATCCTACTTGGCGTAGTGGCTGTGGTCCATCATTATGGCACGAAAGGTAAAGTGAGGGCTTTGCTGGTCACTGTGCAGTTCTCTGAAGCATCTCCTCTGATTTTCCCTCAGCCTGTGCATGTGCGTGTGTGTGTGGTGTGTGTGTGTGTGTGTGTGTGTGTGTGTGTGCACGCATGTGTATTTGAGTCAGTGGACAGCACTGGCCTTTCCAACCCTCTCAGACTGAAATCTCTGATGCAGAAGAACGTGCACACAGCAGCCCTATTTTCATTCTACTGTTCCTTCTGGAGGACACAACACCAAACATTGGCTGACCAACACCAAGCAGCCGTCATATCATACAGTTTAGTATAGCATCTAGTTTAGCACCACCCAAGAAGGTCTGACACCCACAATCTCTTTCTTGCTTTTCTGTAACACCTAATAGAACCAGAGGTCTCCCAGAACAGTCTAAACTAGATGATAAGAACCCTATCAATACCGGACTGGCTGATACTGACAGTCTGGTTCACTTAAGTTAGAATAAATTTTCCATTGAATTACTAAGAACTTGCTTATTAAATGGGAAAATGTCCATGTCTTCCAAAACATGGCGTTTTTTTGAACATGTAACTGCAACAGACCGGCAAACGCAATCCACTCTGACCGAAGGATGCACTTTTGTATTAAATAAAACGAGTGACATCTGCTGGTCATTTGCTGTCACTGCACGTTCACATGGCTTTACAGAGTTTTTGGTTCCTTAGTTAATAAACTGGAGGTTTAGTTAGAAATTGCAGACGCGTTTGTTTTTATTTCAGCATGTCCTCTATAGTGGGCATTAAGTACATAAATATGTTCTTGAATCTCTCTTGAATATAATCTTAATAAAAAGCAACTTGTACACAAACTGTAAACCTGTCTCTGATAAGATGATTGGGCGTTGGACATGTTACCTGTAGTTTGTGATAAGACTTAAGAAAATCTGTCTCACAAAATAGGCTGTTCAGTGACTTATGTTTGTGACGTTTCACACATGAATATTAAAGTGCAAAGTGGAAGAAATGCGAGTAAGAAACTGCGAGTGCTGGAGAGAGACAGGAGAGTGTGAACGGAAAGAAAGAAGAAATGATGCAAAAAGTAAGAGAGAGGGAGAGAGAAAGAGAGAGACAGAGAGGGAGAGAGAAAGAGAGAGACAGAGAGGGAGGTTGTATAAACTGGATGGGGGGGGCATATGTTCACTTTAGCATAAAGCTTTTTTAGTTTGTGTTATTTTATAATTTTTTCAAATCTATTTGATAGGGCTGTGACAGATTGGCTGTGAATGAGGTTGTTCTAATAATCAGTCTTCTCATTTATATTGTTCCTATTCCAGAGGGGGTTAGGGGATATTTACAAGTCTGTAGAATAACACCATTTGAATGCCAGAACAATTATTGACCGTAAACTCTCTGTAGATGCCAGTCTCTACAACCCTTGTATCAATCTGCAGTTTATTCCCGCGAAAGCTCCAACAGTGAGAGAAGCACAAATGCGTCTATGTGCTTTATTACCTTCCATTTCAGGTGGGAAGACGTGCTTCTGCATCCAAACATGTACACTGTGTAAACTTGTCAAGTTAGAATAATTAGGTATACAGGAGTTAACAGCAGAACAAGTTAATAAAGTGAGTTGATTCAAATGGGATTCCGTTTTCTGCAATGCTTCATTTAGTTCGTACAAGATTGCGTTTGTTTGTTAAAGAACTGCACCTCTTCGGTATACGTTTCATGAAGAGCTGATTGCCTGATTTAGGGGAGGCTGGTTGGGGGATTACGCCTATGGACTGCACCAGCAACCCCTGCATCTCGTGGGACAGACTAGCATCAGGTGCAGGTGCCTTGTGTCCTACAGGATAGCTCCTGCCCCAAAACAGCCTGGTTAATACGAAAAGAAAAGTCAATAAACCAGTCGATATGAGGTGATACAGAGGTCAAATTCATGAAGGTAGACTGGATATTTTAGTGTGCTGACCTTTAAAAATTGGCTTTCAAGCCTAAAGATCTCATATGCGCTGTAAGACCAATAATTAAGAAGTGTACAACAGAAGCTGTTATGAATCTGTCTGAAAAATAGCTTTCATTCGCAACCTGCTACCCTAAGCATTTAAAGTCATACTGCTTGGTTTTCTTTATATTTGGCTAGACGAGAACTCTTAAGAACACAATACCAAAGTCCAGTTCACTCAAAGGATTGATTGGTTCGTCGTTCGAGTCTGGGTCCTCTCAAGGTTTCTTCCCTTTGCGTATCAGGAGTGTTTTATTGTGTTCACCTTTGGGTCTAGACTGTGCATTTTGCAAGTCTGCCTGTCATACGTCTGTTGTTAAAAGAACTATACGTGCTGCCTGCACCCACGCATTGAGGACGGTTCGAGGCAAAATATTTCTCTGAGGATCACAGTTTGAGATTTTGACATCACCGAAGATCTCAGAAAGAAAAAAAACCTTGATTTTGTAAGGGTCGCAGCACTATTTCGACAGGGCCTCTTGTTTGGGGCTTGCGTGTGACACCTGACCTGGCTGGATGACAGTGCTCGGACTTGGACAAGGTGGCCTAACAAAGTGCCTTGGTCACCCAGGAGTGCAAAAACACCCTGACAGGGATGGGGCATGGGCAGGATCAGATCGTCCAGCAGGTCTTGTGGGATCCTCTTCATATATCAATATCCCCTCATTTTTGTGAGCAGTGTTTGCACACGCGCACGCGCACACAACTCTCTGGCTGCACACAAGCAAGAGGAAATGAGTCCACTAGAAGAAACACTCATTTCCAGGTAATTCAATATCATTTTTTAATCGCTTTAAACCTTTAAAAAGGAAAAGTTTGTTCTCTGCTTAACGCACTGCACTAATAGAATTCAGCCAAAAAACTAACTTTTCCATTTCCACCCCTCCTACAAGTGTCTGTGCAGATCGTAACGTAGCTCCCACTAGCGCACAACGTTAAATGATATGATATGATGAATAAGAAGTGCAACGTAAATAATATTTGTTCGAATTGCTAAGACTTAGTCGTTTAAAGCGAACTGTCCTTACTGGGATGGCGCTTACCTGTACGCTTTTAATCCGTGGTCCCTGTCCATCATGGAGGAAAAGAAATATAAACAACCATGAAACATGGTCCTTTATGTTTCAGTCCGTTTAATCAAAACGTGTGAGAACAACACAGCATGGTATTTAAACAGAACGCCGCACACCTGCCTTTCTCCCGTTTCGAAGCCGTTTCAGAAACACAGGTACAACGATCACGTAGGGTTAGGCTCGCTTTTACACTGAACGTCCCATCTGAAACAGCAGCACACACCCTGGGTATGTGAACACCAAAAGTCGGCCTGCGCCCAGCTGTGGGCATGCACACTGAGCTCAGACCTGCCGCTTGTCCCCTGCTTTCGTCCTTAAACATCAGCGATGGGCAATTGAACTTTCATGCAATGAGAGGTGAAGTATGAAGGTCGCTGCCAGAAGTGCCGTACGCTCTTCTACGCGGGTGGATGTGATCTATCGATGCATCATGTTATATAAAAGGCAAATGAGCTGCCTCTCACCACTGAGCTAAGCAGGAATTCTCAAAAACGGACAGAATACACAAACACAGTGCACAAGCTTGCCATCAACAGTGTAATACAAATTTGTGGTCCTAATCCCCTCCTCCCCCAACCCTAAACCCCCCCGCCCACCGCCCCCCCGCAGAGGTTTACGGTACGAAAAGATCCGAATCCTCTGATGCAAGCGCAAATCGAAACGATCCCAATTGTAAGAGATGCGTTTCGAATAACGATAATACAAACTGTAGGTCAAATCACAGGATATTAATTAACGCTGATATGAAAGGTCGATAAGAAGATCCCTCGATGTGTTCCTCCCAACCCGTATGGCGTCCGGGACACTCGGGACACCTTAAATATGACTTTGCAAACCACACCGAGAACGTAAACAGGACATAAACAAAATATACAACCTATGTAACAAGACTAGCCCTCTTTACTGGAGATTTAGCGGAGCAGTCATTTATACTTTAAGAACGTAATGTAAAAATAAAACATTTCCGAGCATGTGCTGTGACTCTCCTGAACGCTGGCAGAAGAGCAAGAGAGATGCGCTGAGGTGTCGTTTCAATGAACAGAACGGAACGGAGAAGCGAGTACATAAATACATTATGTACACCAATCTTCAGTCTTAGAAATGTACACGCCTTTTAATTCAAGAAAAAAAAAAACCCGGAAAGGTTAAGGGCACTGTAGAGTGAACATCTCCATGTTCATCAGGACGCTGCCGCTTCAATCTTTGGCCTTGCCTGATCACGTCTAACTGTCAGCCGAGTTTGGGTGCAGTATGGCTTCAGGTTCGGCCCCTGCTTCAGGTTGGACCTTTCTCAGCTCGTGGTCCTCAGCCCTCTCCTCTTCCTCCTCGTTCTCCAGGACGACCCTGTTAGAACAAATAAGGCGTGAAATAAACAAATAAAGGACTTTTAGGGAGACTGGACAAAAAGTTTTGGCTGGATTTGGTTCTCGATACACAAAATTTGAGTTGATTCTCTCTAGATTAGGATTTTAGCCTCGAAATACTACAGGTTTCGACCCGAGATATCAGATATAAGAGGTTGTTTTCGAAATGTTGCGACGTTCATTTTTTAAAGTTAGTTCTTGAAATACTGTATTACGAGAATTTTGAGTTTATTTTCTAAATATTAAGATTTTATTCTTAAAATACTAAAACTCTATTCTCCAAATATTATAATTTTATTTTTGAAATACTACATGTATTCTCTAAATATTATGATTTTATTCTTAAAATACTAAACATTTATTCTCCAAATATTATAATTTTATTTTTGAAATACTACATGTATTCTCTAAATATTATAATTTTATTCTTAAAATACTAAAACTCTATTCTCCAAATATTATAATTTTATTTTTGAAATACTACGTGTATTCTCTAAATATTATGATTTTATTCTTAAAATACTAAAAATTTATTCTCCAAATATTATGGGTTTTTTTTCTCAAAACACTACGTCTGTATTCTGGAAATATTTGGCTACTTGAAACTTGAAAAACTATTCTTGAAATACGGGTGTGTATCAAAATATTCAGACTTTACTCTCGATATATTACAGCTTTATTCTCATAGTTCCACGAATTCATTCTGGAAATATGAATATTTTTTAAAATACGATGACTGTATTTGCAAAGCACTAGGCAACTCAAAACATGAGTTTACTCTTTTTATACTCGAAGTATTCGGTATTTATTCACAAAACCGGAAAATGTATACGTTAGATATCACTAATTAATAATATGATTTTACTCTTAATATTCAATCAGATTTGTTTTTTTTTGCAGTGGCCCTATAACTCCGGCATACTTGTGCAGCTCAAACAAAGATGTAAAGGAACAACAGAAAGCCAATCGTACGACACAGGCATTCACACTGCAGAGGAAAGTCATCCATCCTGTTGCAGCTACTGTAATTGGGCCAATCTATGCTCTAGGGGCAATACTTATGTATCAGGTTAAGGTTTTTTAATATCACATCGGGATCGATGGCTATTCATAACAGAATCATAGTAACAGCTTTGCTAAAGGGCTCAACAGTGGCTGCTTGGGAGTGGTTTGGAAAAACCCCATACTAAATAATTTCATTATTTTGGGAAATGTGAAGAGCCGAGCCTCTGCAGTGTGAATGCTTAGAGGTGAATATCTGGAGAGATGCATACTCATTTGGTGGAGCGGAGGGGTCCATGGCTGTGACCTCAGAGTTCGAACCGTCCGGTGTGAGATGCGTTAGTGAGTCATCTCCGTCTATCTGGAGCTCATGGTTCTCTGAGGGGAGACAGGCAGCACTCATCTGGGGGTTAGAAGAGAGTCTTTCTAAAAGCATGGGCTCAGATTCAGGATCTATGGGTTCCTTCTCTGCCATTAGAGCAGGGGAAGGTGGAGCCTGGGTGTCGAGTTCTCCAGATTTAATCTGAGCCTCCGATGGAATGCTGGAAGGACCGTTGGTTTGAGGGTCAGCCAGATCCACTAGCGGAGGATCGGAAGACAAGGGTGAGGCGTCTACGGTCTGGGAGGAGGCTTTGGGGGCAGATTTGGGCGGAGGAGCCGTGAGGCTGGAGGTCAGAGTGGTGCTTTCGCTAGCAGGACTGCTCTGGCTAAGGTCAAACGTGTCCGTAACTGTGTCGGAATTGGTGGCCATGGACAGAGGCAGGTCCACCACGGAGGACGCGGCTTCCGCGTGTCGCCTGAAGGAACAAGGAGAGCAAACAGTGCGAGTGTGAAATTCTAAGACGTGTAACGCTTATGTTTAATGCATATTCATTTCTATGCCAGCTGTGAACACAGAGGGGCGCTATTGAGCTCCCAAGATTTTTAAAAACTAGCAGAAACAGTAGAAAATGTAGAGGTTGAGTCTATTTCTGAATCAAAAAAATCGAAATAGCCCAGCAATGAATGGGTAAGGGGGTCTGTTTTTTAGACTATATACAGAACATGGCCACCAGATTCCATGATTCCAAGTTTCCAATGGGTAGGTGGTCATGGAGCATATCAAAGAAGACCAGAATTGTCTCAAGAATCAATCAAATTAGCATCATCTCTTGTGGTTCAAAAGTTATCAACACAGAACGTTCAAAACTTTTGTTACTTCACACAGGTAACTGATGGTAATTACACCTCATTAGATCACGTTACATTTGCTTGCACTGTGACATTCTGCTCGACAGTGCTCCCTCTGCTGGCTATATAGGACACTGCAACTCTGGCTCAAACTGGGCACTTTTGTTCGTGGTCAAAGATGGCGCAGTTCTACGCTTTACACGGGCTACTCCTTTGAAATCGTAGTGTTCCTTATCTCCAACACACAGCATCACTTACTCTGGTTCAGTTAGGGGCGTGGTCTCATTTGGCTCGACGTGTCCTCCTGCGTTGTGATTGGCTGTGAGCTCATCCTCGCTCATCATTTCGACAATAGGCCCATGCCTGCAAGGCGAGAAACTCGTGAAGCAAGTGAAAAGACAAATCTTAAAAAGTCATTATAGCCTGCCGTTGGTATAACGATCTCTATTATTATATACAGCCTTTTAAATGCAAACTTTGGCAGTTCCTTACACCAATGCTGACTTGCCCTCCTCCGTGTCCCTGTCCTTCAAACCCGTTCCAGGTTTGCCACAGAGACACATTATCAAGCCACACTTGTAAAGGAAGCAGCAGGCAGCATCCACGAGCAGCAACAGGACCATACACACCAGGACGAAGATCCCAACGATCAGCCCTGTGCTCAGACTTGGGCCCTCCTCTATGTAATCTGAGACAGAAGGTAAGAGGAAGAGAGAGAAAGAGTCACTCACCTGCACTCAAATGTAAAGAGATGCTCGTCTAATCTAAACAGTTACAGCTACGGTGAGTTATTTTTTTATTCTTGTGACTACTGGGATTAGTCAGCACACACTGGATGGGGTGAGTCCAAACAATGTAGACACTAATGCTGCTTTTCCACCACCAGACTGAACCCCACAGCACGTTTTGGTTTCAATGGCGTTAGTTTTATTCGGGAGGCGTATCCATATTTGGCGATCGGATTGATCAAAGGCTGTAGGAAATGACATTTTAGCCTAGGAAGAAAGTAAAAGTTCCTGTTTTGACCCCACTCATCCTGGCCCGAGTCCATCCTATCACAGAATTCACTGGGCAAAGGCAAACTTGCCCCCTCAGGGCCCTGGTTCTTAAGTAATGCCATTTACAGCAGAGTCACAGTAGTTGCACCCGATGGCATTACAGAGCCATGATAAAAGGACTGGTGTTCCCCAAATGAGGCAAAAACCGGAACTGGACCACCAACCTGGTGGGAATACAGGGGCGACCTGGCAGTTTAGGGACACACCTTCGATCTGGTACGAGCAAATCAAACCTCACCAGGATTGCTAAGCAGTGCAAGCGAGTGCTGTGGTGCTGGTTCTAGTGGAGTGATTGCTGGTTCGTAATCAACCTCTGGTGATGTGATGTTTCATATGAGTCATTAACACATCTAATTCAGTCTTAGAATAAAAAGCATTTGTGGGTTAAGGGTACAGTTCTAGAAATCAACCGTGGTAGCTTGGTAACAGAGGTGGAATTTGAACCCTAGACCTTCAGCTCCACAGTCCTTAACCACTTTACCACCACAGTCCTAATTGGAAGTTAATGGGGTTCCCTAATGTAGTCCCATTTCTTTCTGTGTTTTCCTGGGTCTCTGCCTCATTTCTTCCATCACAGGCTTGGCGTGCTGTGCCAGACCTGGGGTGCCCCTACAGTCTGACAATATCACATAACCTTTCTTGCATCAATATGATAATTCTTGCCTAAAAGCCAATTATTGCCAAACCAACGGCAGACATTTGGAGCCGACATCGGGCAGTTTCCCCACAAGCATTTTTAATACTTAATATTTTATTCATCGTACGTGATCGAGAGTGTGTTTAATATGATTCGTGTCCATTGTGGGAAACTAAGCCCAGTTCTAATAGAGAGCAATCCCACAGGGTTCTGCCTGCCAGCGGAGAGAGGCAGCACCAGACAGCACCCAGTGTAGATATTATAAAAAAGGTTCAGGTTATAACCTCATTGTTATCGCACGTAAAGGTGCAGCGTGTTGGGTTTTTCGTTCTAGTAGCACAAAACATTGTACTCACCGTAAAAGATCAGCAACGACTAATACGGCGACGTCTGCTGTCACGACAAATACACTTACACACTGAAGTCAAAAATAAAAAGCCACACAAAGACCTTTTCTCCGGGACAGCTACGGGCCCTACGAGGAACAGACGACGGCGTTTCTGTACAAAAAAGCTTTTTTTTTAATAAATCCAGATATGCACGTGGCAACATAACGCATGCCAGTTTTGGTCGACGGCGTTCACAGAACAGTCGGATAAAATAACGGTTGTTGTTACAAAGGCTTTCCTTAACGATCAGACGATGTACACTTTTATACGCGTTCGGGAGCGGTGAGAAAATTAGTTCTATAGGGGAAAGCAGGATCGTATTCGCCGTCACATGTAAACGCAGTTAAGTGCTTGCCGTTCGCTTTTGGCGCAGCGTACAGTATAGTGGCTGTCGCTAAGCCGGGTACAAAACGTGTGCTATACAATACAGGAGTGAAAACCGAGCTGTCCTTAATGTTAATTGTGTTAATCTACACTCCAGGCTCAGTTGTATCAGCAAAGGGATTTCGTCAAATAGAAAAGGAGGCATCTCGGATAGATCAGAGCAGAGGCAGCACCAATAAAGAGAGCACCACGGGCAAGAAGGTGCATGTCACAGAGCTGCTACCGAGTGTGACTGAACACACACACACACACACACACACACACACACACACACACACACACACACACGCACACACGCACACACACACCAACAGAAATACATATACATATTGTGTGAGAGTAATCAAGGGAAAGGGGGAATATTGTAGAAAATATATTTCATGTGTGGAAATGTGATGATCCGTCCGTATCCAAGACCAGGCACAATGACACAGGAAAAAGGGGAGAGAGGAAAAACAGAAGGGGGAAAGAGAGAGGGAGAGAGAGAGAGAGAGAGAGAGAGAGAGAGAGAGAGAGAAAACAGCCGTCAAAACCACACAAATAAAGTCTGGAATTAAATAAAAAACAACGATATGTGACGTCAAGGAAAACAGAACGACATGCTCGGAGGCAACGCGAGTTTGGGGGGGGTTAACGAAACAAGCCATGACTTAAGAAGCTGAAAGACCTCTAGAGCAGTGCTCGTTACTCACAATCCTGTACTATGGACCCTGATTGACGTTGTTAAGTGCGGTCATTTTGTTGATGTGGATGGTTTTGAGTTTTTTGGAATTGTCTCCACACTAGAGAGCGTAAGCACAGGGACAGGGTACAGGGAAAGGCGAGATACAGGACACGGGGAGAAAACAGTGAACATGGCACGGTTAAGCCATCCAGGACTGGGAATGAGGAACTTTGCTCTAGAGAGTAAGCAGAGTGCAGGACTTGATTGATGACTGCAGCACCTTGGCCCTGTTCCACCGAGCTAAAGAATGCATGTGTATTAAAAAAGAGAAGCAACGAGCAGACCTTGCAGCTGTTAGTTTGGGTTCGTCAGTTTGGGTCAGACACTGCATCTTTTCTGACATCGGCAACCAGTTAATTGACTAAAAAAAAACCGCAATAGCTCCATATGCTCTATATGGCTCTTCCTTAGGTCTGACATCACTATAGATGAAATTATGTACAGTCGAATCCGGTTAATGGGGGCACATCGGGACGGGATCGTTTTGGTCCTAATAACCGGCTGGTCCGATTA
>JAUZST010004817.1:0-69930 GCA_034779995.1 Parotocinclus haroldoi
ATGGATATTTGTATAAAGATATTTATTATTTGATTATTTCAATATATTTTGTCTAAATGTTTAAATATGCACTACTCACAAAGTTTAGGGGATATTTCAAAATGAATATAAAGAGGACCCTCAGAAAAACTGGACAATCTAATCCTGTTCGTGCCCCATGACTGCCAGTGTGTTTTGGCACTTTTGGGTGACCATACACCCTACCGAACAGTTAATGTGTGGCACGCTCATCCAGTTTAACATGCTTATGTTCACCCCCATGAATATATCCCTTGCTACTCAGACCCCATAATTGAGTTTACATTTCATTTGTGTAATCAAACGGCTTTCTTTGACTTTTCATGATCTTGTTTAATGAAGTAAAATCTTTTTTGAACCGCTTCATATTCATGTTGAAATATCCCCTAATATTTGTGAGCAGTGCGTTTGTGTAGTGGTTAAAACCAATGGATTTGGGCTGTTTCAAGATATTAAGCACACAATTGATAGAAAAACGTGTTTGCCAAATGATAACAGGGTCTTATTTTCAGTTTAAAATAGCACTTAAGTTATTTATTTGACTAGTTATTAAAATTGGTTTAATTGCAGTGTTTTGTGTTTAAACATTTATACATTGTTTTGCTTTTTTTTTTTTACAATTCAGACATAAAGGAATGCATTTTATGTAGTGTAAGGTCAACGTACTCACAAATAATAGGATGCTTACATTTATACTTGTACAACACCATTTACAGAAATAGTTGATTTTATTGCACTGCAATCGTTACTTTTGGGGCTAAACGACACATCTCCAAGGCATGTTTAATAGATTTTAAGGCATATGCATAAACCTGTTAAACCTAAAGTAAATAAACGAAGACCAATGGCACCATAGTATACAAACAGGAAGACAGCTTAAAGGGAAAAAAGAGGAATTTACAAACTTACTACAAGCTCTGATCATGACTAATTGTTGGGAATTACAGTGGTGCTTGCATTCTGGAAGCCTTTCAGCATGTACAAAGCTTTTGTTTCTTTAGATTTTTACTGTTGAAAACCATGTCTTATGAGAGAATGACTTATGACTCAACCCTGTAATGGAGAATAAAGTGTGATTTGTTATTTAGCGTATACATGGTGTTCTTAACAATTCTTCACTGGTTAAAGAGACTGGCTTTATTGTTCCCCGCTCTTGACAGTCACGTCGCTTTCTGAGAGAACACTACCGGGAGCACAACATCGAGCTGTCCAAGCTGCTGTATAAAATGGGCCAGCCATTGCCTATCTGGCTGCGAGAGGAGTTACTGCACAGCAGGTAGACTGAAGAGGGCGCTAAGGCAGCACAAATGGTACTCGCACTTCTCCACGTGCTTCAGAGGAGACCCCAGAGTGGACCAGGCCCAGCAGACCACTCAGGACCCCCTCATTACGGGCCAGGAGGGAAGGCAATGGAGAGAGAAAAGCAGGCTGCATCAAAGAGGATGCTTAAGCAACTTTGCTTTTCCTTTTTTGGGATAATGAACAGAAATGTTTGAAAGTACGCAGATTTACGGCGATAAACTATTACTCTTCACACACTGTATGTGTGTGGAGGAGCTTCTCTCTCTCTCACACACACACACACACACACACACACACACACACACACGGGACGGAGAGACTGCGGACCATTCATCATTAATGAATGTACCAATACGGAACCGTTTTTGGGTCAGCTGTTCTTAAAGAAAAACAAAACGAAACAAAAAACACCAATTTGTGTCGCAAACGCTGTCCAGCCCTGTAGTCTCTTTTATTTATTTTTTTTTTTTTTTAAGATCGAACCCAACCTTTTACGCCCACTAAACTAAAATGTGACGTAAAATTCATTTTGAGATATTTAGGGCATTTCTTTGCAAATGACACGAATTTTGGTACCTAAATACAAATAAGCTACATCCAGAGTGAATGTGAGTGTAAATATGGACATGTACAGTACCTGGGAATTTTGATGCTCCTTAGTATGTGTCGTTGCCTTACTTCAGCCATGTTATTTTTGATTTGTCAAGAATCTACATGACCATAAATGATGATGCAGATGGAAATAATGAAAAGTCTGGATTTATGTGATCAGTCTGACAGTAAAGGTGTGTTGGAAGGTTAATGAAATGGCTCTCCATATTACAGTGTTGAAATGTTTGTTTAAATATTACAAATGACCAAACAATGTCACCGCTGTAAATAGCTTGGGCTGGTCCTAGAGATGTAATAGGGAATGTATTGAGAGACACTGGCGCATGAGGGACATTTCTTATTTCATTTTATTTTTACAGCTTGTCAGTTGCACTCATGCATTATTTAAGTATATGGCCAAAAGTTTGTGGACACCTGACTAGAAATGCAAATATAAACCTTGGCATATTTAATCAGGAGCTGGCATTTGCTGAATATAGAATAGAATATTCTCTAGTTCTTACAGATGGCTTTACGCTACAGATTGGAACTGTTTGGACTGTTTTTGCTTCCATTTCCGTAAAATGTCATTAAATGGATTAGCATTCAGTATTCCAATTCCTCCCAATACTGTTGGATGGGATGGATTTCAGGGATATGTACTTTTCTTTAAAGTCCTTGCTTTGCTTAAGGGTGAACTGCCAGCCTGAAATGCAAAACCTTCCCCAAAACCTTTGCCACCATACCAGAAGCACGTGCTGTTCTGGAATGTGTTTACATGCTGTAGAATGGAGTTTGTCCTTCTATGGGAGCAAAATTGCACTATATTGTTTTCTTGCCGTCCACCAAACGTCTTCACATGATGCTTGGTGGTTGCTCCTGGTGATTGGTCTTGGAAACCCAATCAATAAAGCTCCCACTTAACAGTTCTTGGGCGATTCTCCCTCCAGTGGAATGTGTGATGTTGGGGGACCGGGGAGGGTGGGGTGGATATATCTGTAAAGATTTTGGGGGTAATGGATCTTAGGTGATACTTTGGCAGTGTATGTATCCCACAGTTGTCGAAACCCAGCTCTCTCAAACGTCTGACCTGGCATAGTGTCCTTCATGATGTAATTGGTGATAGCATTTGCTACTTCTTGCCATATGTTGCTTTTCTTGCTGTGAGGCTGTTTTTGCAGAATGATTCTCCTAAGGTTTGCTCAGTGTGTCTTTATGCTGGTATCTTGGCTGGTTTAAGTCAGACTCCCAAAGTCTGTCATTATCTGCATATTCTGCACAGTGGTTGCAGATCATTAATTAAGTTTGTCGTTGGACTGTATCTGTCAGCAGACAATTTCTGGCATAGTTTGCAGATTTGGTTGTCTTTTTCAAAAACAAAGACCGTGCAGCTGGTGGTGTCTGTATTTTGTCTTTTGGCACAGTTAGATATGTACTCGATAATGTAAGCGTGCACATCATTAAAATAACTATTAAGATATTATTGTAGACGATGCAAACATCACACACCCCTGACCGTATGAGTGTTGCTTGCAATAACTGAACTTAGTGATTCGAAGAGATGTCTTCATACTTTTGGCTGTGTAGTGCAACTTTTAGGCAAGCAAAGCAGTCATGTACACCTTTTGTCTGGAATTCCACTAATCGAACCCATTTACATTGTCTTTTTCCTTTTTTTTTTTTTCATTTGACTGGTGAATTTGTGAACACAGATCAAGTGTTGCATCTCTAACCCCCTCTAGCCTGTACCACAGTACTTTCTCTTTACGTTTCAGACCTGACAAATTTCTGTATGTCTCTAAACAGAAGTGTGCCAGATATGTGTGAGAAATGTCACGACAATGTACAGAGGTAGTGCATACTTTCTGTTCATAAGAGATGGCAGTTCAATGGACTTCAATGGACATTTACAAAAAAGGTAGATTCCAATGTGACTATATTTAATGAGCTATAGTTATTCTACATTAAAGAGAAGGTCTGGATGGTTTTCTTTTTTGGGTGGAGGGAGGAGGTGACCATACTCTTGCAAGTCTTTGTGTTATAGTATCATATAGTTTTTCTTTATTGCAGTATCTGCCATACCCATAGAAAAAACTGACTTTCTTTCTTCTCTTCGTAAAGAAGAACTTGTTTCAACCAAGGACTTTGGGAAATGGTTACACGGAACTGTACCTAGGGATGCACCATTCCGATTTTGTCATCAAGGCCAGCCTGACATGATTGGCAAGTCAAGCTGAAGTCATTGTGTTGTTAGATTCTGAACACAAGGACCCAGAATCATTCAAGTTGAATTAGGTCTGTTTAAAAGGGGAAATTCTCAAAACTCTGTAATACTCTAGAACCAGAACTACCACACCACCCCCATTGCTGTAACATCTTTATTTCACATGAGGCTACGTTCACAAGGACATGTACACGGATTGGTTTCAGTGAGAATGATGCACTTCCACAAAAGTTAAGTTCATGGAACATACTTTAAGGTAACTGTGCATCATAGAGATGAGGTGCTTCAGCCTCTAAATTAATACTTTGAAGGTTGTGGGTATATCTGTTTAATTGTTATGATTCATTCATTCATTTTGCCCTAGACATTATGCCAATCCATCGTAACGGCACTTGCACACTAATAGCACTGCAAAGACACCAATTAACCTAACACACACGTCTTTGGACTGCGGATGGAAACTGGAGTATCCGGAGTAAACCCACATGGACAGGGGGAAAACACAGACCACTCCACCTAGCATATGGGAAAGCTCGTTTCTAATCCACACATTATCTCATACATACCCCAATCAGTCATAACGTTCAGACTCTTTGCCTAATATTGTGTAGGTCCACCACATGCTGCCAAAACTCTGGCCTGTTGAAGCATGGAGTCCACAAGCCCCCTGCAACCATCGACGTTGTGTTCCTCAAACCATTTGTGATCAATTTTGTCAGCGTTTGTTTAGGGAATTTGGGAATACCATTGCCATGAATGTTATTCACTTCACCTGTTGGTAGTATTTATTTTATGGCTGTGTATATGACAAATTAGGCAATTATATTTATGCCAATTATATAATTATAAACTACTCTAAATACTATTTTTTGCTCAGATGTTGTGTACTACATAAGATTCCTTGATGTTACAATTGATCTCAGCCCACGAAAGTGCCTACTCCATGTCCCACGTCCTTGTGAACGATGCTTAAGTCAACAAGTGTAGCATGTAGAATTGACATTTGTGTCAGCAATCCGGCAAAACTCAGTGCTCTGACGGCTATATCATGCTGGAAATGCCGTGGTTGCATCCCTGACTGGATCTGTAGTAGGTACTCCCATTACTCCACATTTTCACTGTCAGAAGATTGGTTTTTAAAGATCCAGACCCTCATTAAGTGGAATACTTTGCTCCCCAGTAGAAGTGCATACTGTCTAAAGCACTGACCTATGCACCTTATATGCTTCAGTTTAAACAGTTACATAACCACACTCATGCTGCTTAGATTCCAGCCATAATACCTAGAGTAACACTTTGTTTTTTGTCATGCTTTAGTATTTCTAAATGATCCCTACCTGACAACTGTAATAGAAATGCAATATGATCTTTCCTGATAAGGTTGGGGAAGTTTTGCACCAAGCACAAACTCTGTGTATTTAAGTGTTCTTTGTGAATGAAATGTTTGTTGTGGGCTAAATGATGAGACTAAGGACGGACGTTTCCTTCTTTTAGCTTTGTAATTCTAACCACATGTACACACTGTGGTCACCATGGATTATACACTGCCAATATTGTGCTTTCTGTATGATAATATAGGATATCAATAGATAGTGATATAAATGAAATAAACTGTAAGGAAATTAATCGTCTGGACTGTACAATCAAACCTATCATTGTTAATATTTTATATTGTTGGTAGCCAATATTTTTGTGATTCATTTGAAAATAAAGAAACCACTGTCTTTTTAGTTGCTTGTTTGGATTATTGTGGGATGCATTACATTTTCCAAAGTGAACACCTTAATAACATGTTAACATGATCAAATCTTGAGCCCCTGGTCTGTACATGCCCATATAGGGCACCCTGGCTATGTGCTCCCTAATCATCATTCCCTTCATTCTACATAGCATATACCCAGAGCTATAGTAGTAGCAACCTCAGACTCTTCAGTTTGTGTGTTCACTTTGTGTACATGTGGGGTTTTTTCAGGGTACTCTGGTTTCCTCCCACAGTCCAAAGACATATGTTTTTGGGTTAATGGGACTATGCTAAATTGGCCATGAAGACTGCCAGGGAAGCTCAATTGGAAAATCCAAAATGTAATTGTCAAATGTGTATAGTACATATGTACAATGTTCTGAACTCATCAAAGACGAGTATCACTAATCAACTAATTCGATTTTATTAACTTCTCAGCACCAATGTCATATATTTCAAGAAATCATTTTCTTATACAGTCTATGGTCAGTGCATTTGCCCATACAAGCTGAGCATCCATTCACTTCAGTGGAATTGCATGGAACAATTTTTTTTTTCATTGCCTCGAAACTCGACCTTCATTGGATAAATGCCATGAGTTTGTCCCACCCACGGATGCTCAGTCTCTCCGGGGGTGACTGGCCTGGATGCAGAGTTCTGCATCCATCAAGATGGCACTGCATCAAGAACTCTTTTGGCAATCGCACAACAATACATAGTTACATTTACAAATGCCGCTTAAAACATTTCTGTGCAAAACCTGTACAGAAGTGGCGTTAACTTCTCTCTGCTATGAGGCTTCTTGGACTTTTTTGGAGAAAACAAATGCCGTGCCAGACAGGCCAGGGTCTCTGAAAAGATATGTTACACTTATGAGGCATCATTAATACAAAACAGTACACTGAGATTTTCGAGCCACATTTGCTGCCTTCAAGGTGACTTTTTTCCAGGGACATCCACGTTTTTCAACAAGTCCACATGATGTACAAATTAAAGGCATGGCTACAGAATAAGAGTGTACAGCTACTGGTCTGCCCATAAAGGAGAATGTGTGGAGAATTTAGAAAAAAAAATAGTTGACAGTTTGTAATGCTACAGATGTGTTTGCAGGAATATGAATCATTTGGCATCATCTGTCCCGAAACGTTGTGTGCTGAGAAGGTATGACTGTGGTGGCCTAATGGTTAAGGTCTAAGACTGTGGGCCAGAAGGTCCAGGGTTCAAATCCCACCTCTGCCACAGTTGGGTCCCTGAGCAAGACCCTTAACCCACAATTGCTTGGATTGTAAGAAAATTGGTTTGCTAAATGATATAAATGTCTGGAGCTTTATGTTAATTTGATTAAGAATAAGCAAGTGAACAAAAATATCTGCTTTAAATCCGTGTGGCACTAGAAAAGCAATTAATTTATAGATCCAAGCACTAAACTTACCAACTGAACAAACAGTGCCACCCTGCTGCCTTGTTTTTTCCCCATCAGCAGTGGCACTCCAAATCTAGCAGAACTACGGCTCAATGTTTCAGCTTGTAAAACGCTCACAAGCTGCTTTAATACGACTATGAATTTCCTGTTGCCAGTAAAACGTACCTAATTAAATCTTAACCTTCACTATCTGTGTGCAGGTGTTTCGCAGTGGTGAAGGGATGGGCATTCGACTGGACAGTGCCTCTGCCTTCCAGGGTGCAGTCATCTCCCCACACTACGACTCGCTCTTGGTTAAAGTCATTGCCAGCGGTAAAGATCTCCCGGCCGCTGCCGCCAAGATGAGCCGGGCTTTGGCCGAGTTTCGTGTGCGTGGGGTCAAGGTAAGTAACAAGCGCGCTCTGCAGGTCACATTTGTAATCTAAATTCTTCCCGTGGGTTTGTAGAAATGTGGGAGCAATTGAATTCAGCAACAGAAGCCTAATAACGTAGATCGTTTCAGCAGAGGTCAGAAGTGCTGACGCAGCAGCTTTGGTTACGTTCTTGCACAGAGCTGTCTTTTAGCGTGCCATTTGGTTTTTAGAGTGAAAAGCTTTTCTAAAAACGATTTCACCGCTAATGCTTCGGTCAGGCAGAAACACATGGCCCAGCGAGCTGAAAGTGACAGTCTGTCTTGAGAGATACACCAGGGATGGGACAGAATAATGAGACACCAAGAAAGGAGATGGATAGTGACAGATTAAAACCGACCACAGTAACAGTTGTGATAAGTCTCACTGCGCCTTCCTTCATTAGCCTGCTACAAGCCATGCTTCACAGATAGTCAGGAGACTTGTCGTTACTGTCGTTTTTTTTTTTTTTTTTGTATCTTTAGTCCTACAATCCTCAGTCCTTGAAAGATTCTCCAATTCGGAGCTCAGATTCTTTGCTCTCATTCTGAACATGTGGGAGATCAGAATTTGCCTCTAATTATACAGAATGAGTCACACTGGCCTGTGGCTTGATCACCAAGCGCGCGCACACACACACATTGTGTTCTACACTTTACCAGACAAGCTCAGTAAGGGGCAGAAATTGAAAGCAGTGATTTTCGATGAGGATGCGTGCTGCATTTACGTCTGTGTGGAGAGAGGAGAAGGGAATTAAGGCCTTTCAGGTTATATTTTCTAATCGGCTCAATGAAATGGCCTTGTTTATGTAATGCATGAGGACAAATGAAGCCTTGGTATGAAATATGTTCAGCCTTTCGTACACTTCTTAGGCACACTTAAGCAGCATTTTAGCCACAAATCTTGATTTACTTGGCATGTGATCCTAAACATGCAGTTTTTGTGGCATAAACATGTCACTTTAAAAATACCACATCTACCAAGATCTACCTCAAGCTAATTGTGGTGACTGTAAGCTGCCATTGCTGGTGCATTAGGGGTATTTTTCTTTATTTCTTTACTGTCCATGGACATGTTCATGTCGAGTTTGTGTCTTCCCCATGTCTATGTGGGTTTACTCTGGGATCTCTGGTTTCCGCCCACATTTTAAAATATGTGATCCGCTCATTCTGCTCCTCTCATGCACAGCTAATCATGTCTGCGTGTGACACCCAACCTGGTTGGAAGGCACCTCCGGGACTGTAACCTGGGTCATCGCAGTGGCCACATCAGTAACAGATGCGTTTTTAGCTTATTTAATAAAGTCTTAACACTTGCTGACATTAAACACATTGATTTGTTTGATATTTGATGGGTATCTTATAGGCTTATTGATTAGCTCTTTACTGTCATCTTAATTACGTTTGGCTGTCGGGTGAAAAAAGATCGCAGCAGTATGGATTCCTACATTCAGCCGAACATGCTGCTTATTTTGGGTGTATTTGAAAGCATTATTAACCTAGAGCCAGAAACAGTGCAACACGTTACCAGCTTTGCAGTGAACTTTGAAGTGTGGTTACGATTTTTAAAGAATCCATATGCATGTATGTGTGATGCAGTGTGTGTATGTAGTGTTCGGCGGTGTGAATTTCATCCTTTTGGCTGTTCATTTAGTGCCCGTGGGCCTGATCCAGCCCATGAGTACATTTTTATTGGGTCTTTGATTGGTTCTTAGATCTAATTAAGTGAATATCTGATTGTCGTTTTGTAGGCATTAGTGGTAATTCCCATTTGTCCCCACAGCGTCAGCGTTAACAGCCATTTATAATTATTTACATAATACTACTCGATATTATATCTGCATTATGATCAGCATGCTCAGTCAGATCTATTAACTATCCATTATACCCAAAGCCTTACTCTTATGTTTGTGTAATCTGACCTTCACTGTGAACTAATTGATTAGCCCTGCTATGTATTGTGTGTGTCATGCATCCGAGTGTATCTGTTCCATTTAAATGTCTAAAGTAGTTTTTGGGCATCTGTTGTACACTCACCGATGATTTTGTTAGGTCCAACTCCTCATTTCAACACTGGTCCATTTTGGTTGATTTTGATTGATCGTTCACCTCTGGGCGATCAGGTCATGTAAAGTGTTGCTGATTTCTGACGGAGAGCCTCAGATATCAGTTCATTTCCCACTCCTGATATTGCAAATCTGATTGCAGCAATCGATTTCTGAAACCATTTTGGCCCTCTTTGATATTCTACATGACCACTTTCCCATTCGAAAAACTTGCCCAAAGCTTGCTTTTCAAAATGGCAACCATGTTCTGGACAGAGGCTAAAAGGTGGGCCCCCTTACCCAGTACTTGCTAGTGTATTCAGATATGTTATTTTCCCTTTTGTTCTGAAATAAAAAGGTGTCCTGTGGCTTTTGACTCATCCTGTATGTAAACACTGAATGCTACAGGGGATAAAGTGACTTGGAGCCAAAACACTAGAGCTTAAACACTATTGCTCTTGAGAGCTCCAATTCTGCACTTAGTAAAGACAAAACTGTAGACTGAAAGGACCCATAAACAAGCAGCAGATGAAGGCAGCTGCAGTAAAGACCTGGCAGCTTATTCAGAGCGACTTACAAAATGTTCTGAAGATGCCATGACGCAAGTCCTCGGTGATCTGGACTCTACTCACAGCCAAGTTCACAGCTTGATTAAATGGTCTTTATAATAATTAATCTAAAGTATTGGAGACCAGGTTGACCAGGTTCCCATTGGCTGTGAATGCCAGTGTGTCTTTTCCTTACAAAATAGTGTTTAGAGCCAGCACTTCAAAGGTCTTGTATCCTCTGCACTTTTAACTGTCCCTTGTATGTATGTTTGTTAACCTGCTCTCAAGTTCTTAGCATTTATTATTATAAAGATTTTTTCATCAAGCTGTGAACTTGACTGAGAGTAGAGTGCAGATCACCGAGGACTTGCATCATGCTACCTTTTGCACATTTTGGAAGTTGTTCTGAATAAGTTGCCTCTCTTGAGAGGCTTTGCCAGGCCTTTAATGCATCTGCCTTCATTTGCTGCTTGTTTTTGGGGTTTTTCAGGATACCGTTTTGTCTTCAGTAAGTGCAGAATTAGTTGAGATCAAGTGGCTGACAGGTCCTTTGAAGAACATTTCTGTAGAAACTGCATTCACTGTATGTTTTGGGTCATTATCAATCTGTACTGTGCAGTATTCAGATGAGTCTGAGCAGCATTTATATCTCTAGACACTTCAGAATTCATCCTGCCATTTCTATCTGTGGTGGCGTCATCAATAGATATGAGTGAACCAGTTCCATTTGCAATCATACATGCCCATGCCATAACACTGCCTTCACCATGTTTGACAGATGATGTAATGCTTCAGATCATGTGCTGCTGTTCTCCAATCCCTTCTCTCCCCGTGGTTCTTGGTGTCTTACCTGGCCTATCTTTTCATGTGTTACCTGTTTCTTGGATCTTTGCAAATCTCAGTATTTACATTACACAAGTAAACACAAGTTATCTTGTAATTGTACTTTGACAATGATACGTGAATGAGTATATCTGCTGTATCTGCTTTCTGCAAGGAGCACATGAGCACGTGACAGATGTGACAGGGTCTGGAGACGCCATGGTGAACATCGTTCAGCATGGCAGTGAAGGGATTGATCCCACTGACCTTCTTTACGTGTATCACTTTGGACCTCGTATTGTCAGATTCACCATCAAATCAAATAATAACTTTGATCCCCTTAATTAGCTGTGAAATAATAAGTGACCAGGCCATATCTTTCCTTGAACTGCTTGTCAGTTAGATGTACAGTTACTTTTGAGCCTGTGAAAATGGAGGGATGATGAAAAAGGGACTAAATCCTAAACGATAATGCAATATTTTTGTTAAATTCTTTGAATTAAAGTTGAGCATCTACACTTCTACACATCACATCTTGACTGGTTTCTTTAAAATGCCTTGCGATTATGTACTGGTAAGAAAAAACAACTTTGCAAATGTCCAAATACTTATGGACCTGACTAGATTGTAAATTATGCCTGTGTGCTGCTTTCATGTTGTGAATTTTATGCCATTAGCAGTGTGTGAGTGTGTGCGAGAGTGAGAGAGGGTGAACAAGCGAGAGTGCGTGAGAGATTGAGAGTGTGTTTTTTGTTTATGTGAGAGAGCGAGCGAGTGTGAGAGAGAGAGCGAGCGAGTGTGAGAGAGCGTGAGGGCGTGTATGCATCATCACACAGCTCTTTTACTCAAATGCTTTGCAAAAGAGCTCAGAGCAGCCATTTTGATAATTCTATTCTGACCACACACACACACACACACACACACACACACACATTCTCAGTCGGTTGCCATGTAGCCATATCTCGGTGCATTCTCTGTCGTTCTCTTTCTCCCTCATTTCTCCTGTAACCCTGATTCTCACAGTTCAGAACGTTGTTTATTTCCTGCCATGAGCTCAGAGCCTGCTGGGTTGCTCGCTGTGCTGAATAGACAGCATAGTGAGAGCAGGGCACTCGCCGGCCCATTTGGAATAAAGAGTACTCCTATAAGTACCCCTCCGTTGTTGTTTAGTTCCTTTAGGTTTTAGTGAACGTCTCTGATAGGCGTCACTGTTGCAGTGCTGGGGGATGCAGCTGGTCTCGTCTCCATCTGGGGCAGCCAAAAGTGCCTGCATGTGATGCCAAAAGACTGCCGAGACTCGAACCCAGGTCACAACAGGTTCAAGTTTCCGCACTGCCAAGCTGCCGATGTCGAACCCTTGAACAAGGACGTGAACTGTCTGCTTGCTGTGTGCGATACTTACAACAAAAAAGAGCGATTTTTGGGTTTAGGAACTACTTGGATAGACACAACTTTTGCAGTGGATATCTTTGGATTAAATTATTAAAAAGTTGTCTGAACCCATCCGTCTCAACTGACCAAACTGGCACTGTGGCAGTATAACTGGAGATGGTGGACTCTGCAAATGTCATTTTTTTTTAACAAGTAAAACAACACATAGCAAGACATAAAAGCCAAGGTCTGCTGCATGTTTGTTTTTTTTTCTAAGCACTTGTTCATCTCTCTGTAGGCTAGTTCATGTTTCTCAGCACTTGTCTTTGTGTATTGGTTCGTCTTTCTGAGCATTGGCTTAACTCCTTGCTTGCTGGTTCATCTTTTCACACTGGTTTGTGCCCTGTGCACTGGGTCATCTCTCTGCATGTTAAGTCTTCAATTTGTTTAAAAGTATCCAAAGCTAATTTAAGCATTCTACACAGCCGGTCTTTGCAACTAGCTAAGATTAGCTGGCTAGATAAATAAGAGTAAAGCATTTGTCACAGGTAGACATGCGTAGGATTTTAGCATCTAAATCTGTCTGAATCATTTTGTTGGCGGCCATTGGCTTTAAAGTAGACAAATACTTCATAGAACTTCTCCAATTCTGGTTGTGCTGAATCACTGCTTGGTGTCAAATGGCTGCCCACACACTGCATCCACTTCTTCTCTCTATTCATCTCTGTAAACCAGAGGCACACCTGCATTGTACTCAAATTGCTCCCGTTTCTTTTAGCCATCTTTACAAAGTCAATTTATTTTGAGCTCCACCATTGCAATATTTGATGACCTATTCAAAAACTGGACCATGTAAGGCCCTGCTCAATTCTCAGAGCTGTAACTGGTGAACTGCGGCAGGTTTGAAATACGAGGGAAAGTCTGCAGCCCAGGGACCAGGCAATATGGTACACAGCTCATAGAGCAGGTGCTGGGGCTTAGCCAAGATAGTGAGCATTACAGCAAACAAGAGGCAGATGGAGGCAGACTGACAAAAAACTCGCTCTAGAACTTTGTTATACAATCGGTTTTTATTTTTTTAACATCCATAAAATACGTGCAAAATAACCTAAGCAAGCTACTCAGGATCATAGATCATAGTCTGTTTCTTTTCACCAGATAGCAGTGGATTGTTACAGCGAAATCAATTCAAGTGGAGGAACATGACCTGCATATCCATCAACCACTCATGCTGGCATTACAATCTAACACCAGTCTCCACGATTTCAGCAGCTAGATTCGAGCCGAAACACTTTTTTTTTTTGGCCTTCTCTTCTTCGGATAAGACCAGTTGTTTGTAAAGGTCTAGTCAATTCTAGCCTTAACAGACACTAATTTTACGTCCTTATATGTGGTGCTCAAGTAACGCGAAGGACTAACAGGCTAAACTAACTACCGGGTGACTGGAATTTTAGTCCCAGCAGTGCCTTCCAGATTTTAAGCCTTCTAAGGGTTGGGAAAGCATGATCCGACACTGCATAGGCGAACTCTTAGTCGTGTGATAAACTGGCACCTGATTTAATGGCTCACTTTCAGGTACACCCTCCATTTTCCTGGGTATTAATTTCTAAGCCCTCAGCACCCTGACCAGGGGAAAAAGGGTTAAAACTTGAAAAACGTTTAGGGTTTATATTCAAGCCATTGACAGTCTATGGAACGCAGTCCGTTACGAGGCCGTCTTGAAGGGTTTTAAGGTTTGTGCTCGTCACTTCTTATGGGGGTCGAGTTATCTAGGTTGCTTTAAATCAGTTCGACATGCATGGCAACCCACTGTAAAACTTTAAATGAACAAAACTTTGCAAAGATAAGGGAATACTTCTGAAATGCAGCTAAATTGAATTCAAGCCACAGTTTTAATCTCGCTGTCCCATAGTGGCAACATTTCGGGTTGTGGCGGTACCTGCTAAAACTTAAACCATCAGTTATGAGATGCAAGTCTGTAATGTTTTCATCACGAACGGTGAAACTTTTTTTTTATTTATTGATTTTGCTTTTGGGTCCCTTATTACAAATGTTTTTTTTCAAACAATGAGTGCTCTAAAATACAATCTGCTACATCATAATAAAGAAAATATTGATCCTGAATCCAAACTCTGACTCCTGCTTCAGAACATAAAAAGCACAACTCATCTATGCCAGTATAATCAGTGCTAGTGCTCTCGGCCTTTTCCCGCTTCAGTACCCGGTGCCCACACCAACACACTCGTGCACAGACACGCACAAAAACAGACAGGTTTAACGCAAGTACATATAGACACAGCAGGGCATACAATAACACAGAACACAACAGTGAGCGAAAATTTGTGTTTGTGCGAAAGTGTTTTGTGGAAATATGGGTTTGATTAAACACGAAGCACTATAGTTTCTAAGTTACATAAATAATAACAGGAATTCCAATTCTTCCTTATGCACCTACGAGAGTGGTGATTTGACTTCACCAGTCCAACTCTTTAAGTTTGTTCAATTAATGACGAATTAGCAATTAGTTGACCGGTTGTGTGCCACTTTTAACTCTGATGGGTTTTGAGACTTGTGTGTGTGCAAGTTACTCGTGTTTGTGCTTGTCCTATTGTAAGTAGTACTCAAAGGTTTCCGCGCTGTAACACTGTCTATCAATCTGGTCCATCGCACCATTCTCTTAGGCATTATGGGTATTAGGAATGCGGCTTCTTACACGTATTTATAACGGTACATTACTGTATTTGACATTGTTGTGGATTTTGATGAATTCAAAAAGGTATAAAAACTGAATAGCAATTTAGGCATCTGCCATTTTCAGCATCTTGTGTTTTCTGCGGCATCTCTGCTGTTTAACAATTACATTACATTGTTGTGACTCTGGTTAGTAGGATCATTATTATTATTGCAATGAATATTAGAGGTTATAAGAGGTATGCTGTGGTAACAGAACAAGAGCACAGAAGGTGTATGTACATTGTGGGGATATGCAAATCTTTAACTTTGAAAGCACTTTGTGCAAGATCATAGATGTTTTGCATCTAAATAGAGATGGGGAGGGGGGTTCACTTTCTTTTTCCTTTTAGGTTTGCTTCTGAATATGGTTTATTAGCTTTAAATGTTCCTTTTTAATTTATTTTAAAATTTCCCTAGACTGCTTTGTTTGAATCATAAAGATCTTAGCGCCATTATGTTTGGTGTGTACATGCTTGTTTCAAGAAGGAACCAAAGAGATTCAGAAATTTATTTATCCCAATCAAATAATTTTTTTCCATACTGTTTATCTGTGTTATTATGTGTTGTAAATGGATAAAAGAATGCTGATTTACTTCAAGAACAGTGGGAAGCCCCTTCACCTCAGTTTATTAAACAAGCATCATGAGGGGAGAAGGGCGAGGTCTCTTGTTGTACTTATGGATCCCTTTTGCTCTCACACTGACACAGTTTTTTTTCACACCTTTGTGTTTAATAAAACTTTCTAAGGAACTAGAACAGTGAATGTACCTGTCAAGGGAATATACAGGTTAAGTAGTTTAATAATAACAGACATGCAAACCGAGTGCCATTTAAGAAGCAATTTATTGAATTAACCTAAAATAAACGGTTGCTTCAGAAACTCTAACTTAATTGGTTACAGAAGGTCATGTTAACTCTGATTTTTGTCCCCCCCAAAGTCTGAAGTCTTTCCTCCAAATGATTGTTTTTGCCCATATTTGTATAAAATTACATACACCAACTGCTGTACCACAGTGCCCCCATCAAAAACAACAGCAAAAACAACATTGAAATCATTACAAATACAAAGTGAACCCAAAGCGAATTTAGAAATTAAAATTCACTGCATTTAACTGGCACAATGTGAATTCTTGCATGGGGAATCCTTTTCTGAAAGAGCTGAATGGATCCGGCCCTTTACCTGCCTTACAGGTCTTGTTTAATTTAGGTCAACGTATGCCAAACCACTAACAAAGTGGAATTAGAGAAAGCAAGTGTTTTTAAACACATTTATGGGAGGGCGAGACAGCAGTGGTGAGGCAGTGTGTCTGAGATTGAAGAAATGGATTTGAATAAAAACCTTGTTCGTAGAAATTTCAGACCCACCCTAAGACTGGGTATGTGTAGAGAATTTCGGCTTGAATTTGGGACCCAAGGACTTTCTAAATCCGAACTGGTTGAATGGAGAAGTGTTCATGAGTTCCACTATAGATCTTTTATTTCATAATATTTCAAATAGTTTTGAATAAAATGTTCAGTTGTGACGCATACCATTACTATGTTATAAGACTGTGTTACACAGTGTGACTTTGGCCATGGTATACCCGCCTTATTGAAGAAACGGCAGAAGACACGTCTGTCATGTAATATTCTGCAGTTTAGCTGTCAAATCTTGCTGTCTGCATTTGCACACTTCGCACACTTTGGTGTGGGACTCGATTCAGTGAGGATCTTTCACTTGAAATGCTTTTCTGTAAGCGGTTGTAAATTGTGCTGGACTATCTGGCTGTGAAAATATCTCGGCTGCGTTGTGTGGGGCAGAAACGTGAGACTCGGAAAAAGATTTCATGACTAAACGATTCCTGCAGATACACCTGCCTTTCAGATGACACCAGGTTGTTCAGGTCTGAGCGAGCAGTCTCTTTCTGATGTCCCGAGAGGTGCTCTTCATAAATGGGGACCATGGAAAGTTGAGCCCTGCCTCTGTACAGCTCAGTGATGGTGTTAAGCAACTTAATAAAAGGCGTGATTATTTCCACTCATCATCTTTATCGTCGGTGCATTTCTGCCTGCTTCAAAGGCTCAGTCTGTATTAGGGATAAACTGCACAGATCTGAGGGATTCCATGGCTGAGCCACTTACTGCTGACACATTCTTCTCACGTTCCTCCTCTCTGATATACTCTTGCTCTTTCTCCCCTTTTTTACCTTACCATACTCATGCTCTCAGAAATCAAGGCTGCTCTTGTTCGATGCTGAGGTGTTACACATCACTGTCAGGTTCGTGGACCATGCTACGTGCCAACAGGCTATATTAGATTTAAATCGAGTCTGTGGGAATAGAGAGAGAGGAGGGGGGGGGGGGAGTGGAGAGACGGCGCAAACTCTATACTGAGGCGACAGGCAGAGTGATGGAAATGCAGCTGGGATGGATCACTCCAAATTGATTGTGGTAGGAAAATGTAGGGAAAGGAGCAAAAATAAAAAAAAACAATCTCTCTCTCTCAAATGAATATAGGAAATTAAATAAAGAAACTGGCTCTCATATGCCCTTATTACCTTAGGGTATTTTCTAAAAAAAAAAAAAAAAACAAAAAAAAAAGTTGCTCTCTCAGCAATCATATAAAACCCTTAATTTGTTTCTCCATGGTGTCTTTTAATGGTGTTTAATGCTGCTTTTCTACCTCGCGGTACTGTTCTGTAGGGTGAAACATGCCACCTTTCTGTAACCTTTACATCAGTGTTTTGGATAACACGCTACTTTTTTTCTCTAACAAAGTAATGCATCGCTTTGCAGTTTATAGTCATTCAATCACATGACATTTACGGGTTAATTAAAAAAATGTAACTTGCATTGCATCGCTGGGTGGTCCTGTGGTTAATGCACTGGTCCAGGAGGTCCTGGGGATCCTGAGTTCAAACCCCAGCACTGCGGTTGTGGGGCTTTACCAATGTATGCATTGTTTATTTCAGATAATGAATTGTAATTTGATCTGTATAAGAGTTATAATCTCAATGTAAATGCTCTTATGTATTTGTTAGGGTTACTGGACTATGGATCGGAAGGTCCTTAATTTAAATCTTACCTCTGTCACTTGAGTCATTGAATAGGAATCTTTAACCTGCAATTACTTTGCAATTAATTAACCTTGCAATTAATCCTCACGTAAGTGTAACCTTACAAGTAATTACAATTTTAAGGTTGTATTGTTCAGGTTGCAGAACAAAAACAGGTTAAAATGTATTCCTTTGCCAAATAGCTGATATTGTGCCACTACGGAGTTATTGCTCTCATTGTTACCAGCTATAGTAGCTGACTTGAATCTACTGGGCTTTACAGTCTGACAATCTCCAGTCAAAGCTGTAGTCACTGGAGCTTTGCTTCTTGTTTAACTTCCTTATGATTGGCTAAAAATGCAATAACATACATCTGTGGTGGCTCAACGGATAGAGGCAACTGCTGGAAACTGGAGTATCTAAGGTCCTGGGATTAAGTTCCAGATGGGTCTTGCACTGTGAAGGTCAGATGGTGCGTTTATGTGGGGAAAGAACCCGGACACTGGGGGTGCACTGGGCCTTTGTCTGTCCCAAACCCAAATAAATGTCAGGAAGGTCATCCATGATTATAACCTGTGTCTCATACAATATGCTTGTCGGGATGAGCAGCTGTGGTGATCCTCAATGGCAGCAACTGAAAGAATAACAACAGAAGGTATCAGTGCAGGCTTACCTGAATGTAATGGTGCCCATGTGAAATCCTGTCTTGACACTGTATATGGGCAGGTTAGAAGCATCACAGCGTCACTATAGAAATGGACAGAAATTATATCATACTTGTATCGTTTTTCCTTCAAGCTTTTAATGCTGTTCCAAAACCCTACTTCTATTCCATGTTTACAGCTGTTGGAATTTTGTTTGGGTGTGTGGATTTCTACTACGTTTATCATACCAAATCCCAGAACGTCCTTTTGAACATCTTTGAATACTGCTAACCACATGTTCTGCATACACTTCCCCAAAAACTCCCAGAGATCAGATAATAGAACAAGCTTTGATGTCGCTAGCCATCGCCAAGAAAATCATCCTTATAAACTGGAAAACAAAAAATAACATTAACATCAACCACTGGAAAATTTACTAATGGAATATCTCCCTCCAGACACAGACTGACTTGATCAGAAATACCGACTCAGACTTAATTTAGACCCATCCAACTCAAACATTACAGTAAATCATATAATAAACTAACACAAGATGTACAGTAGCAAACTCATTACACACAAGTTCATGATATAGCTATAGTTTGTCTCCTTTTTGTTTGCTACCCCCCCACCTGTTTTTCACTCCCCAGTCCCTCTAACCATGAACCCCTAAGTGTGTGTGTGTGTGTGTGTGTGTGTGTGTGTGTGTGTGTGTGTGTATTAAAAATAAATAATAAAGTATTAATAGTCCTCCGAAGAGGGGTGGTGGTGGCGGGACAATTTTTTTTTTTTTTAAACATTAAACAAAAAATAAAAATAAAAAAAACTCCCAGAGATCCCTGGTTTGTTGCGGATTTTGAAATGTGTGGAGTTTGCATCTCCTCCCCATTTCTGTGTGGGTTAATTCCAGGTGCCTTGGTTTTCTCTCTCATTCCAAAATTAGGTTGACTGGTTGCTAGAGAAATTGGCCCAGTATTAATGTGTCTGTCTATTATTGGTGTTTTTGTTGTGGTCATGAATAGCCATTGATGCTGATGCAACGTTAAATAAACAATCAAGCAAACAATTTTCCTACCCATTTATGAGCAATAAATGACTGCTGTCGGTGGATATGTCCAGTTCTTAGTTTTATTTATATTTTAGTTACAGGGTTATCAGACCTATCCAGCTAAGCTGACAACTGATTTGTAGGTTGAATTGTAAGTTTAGGGGCATTGCTCAAGGGCCGAACAGTGGCAGCTTGGTATGTGGTGATACTTAAACCCTGGACATTCTGGTACGCAGTCCAGTACCTTAATAACTTCATTATAGTATGCTCAGTAGATACAGAATTGCAAGGCATCTGTAGGCAGTAAGTTTGGGTGCCGTCACTGCTGTTTCTGCAGGTTACAAGTAGATCTCTTCCATCTTGTTCAATTGGTAAAGCTGGATTGGAGAGAAGAGTGTGGGGTGGAATAATATTTTGAATTAATTTACTTTAAGTCAGTTAATAATGTATTAAAGAAAATCAATCTGCAGATTTTGAGTTGGAAACTCAAGTAACCCAAGTTGTATCTACAAGTCAACCATATTCATAACCCATACATATATCAAGCCATTGTTCTGCAACCTTTACAAATCTCGACTTGTGGTTACAGGTACTGCATTTAATCTGGATTATTATGATTAAAGCCAATATTGAAACATCCACGGGGACAACGAAATAGCCACTTTGGTTATATTGGTGCTGATTTGGCCATTTTGCCATATGGCCACAATCTTACTGAGCGCCTGCTAGAATCTTCCTTTTTGGGTATAGAGAATGACTCCTCAGTCCAATCTCGCTCTGCCCTGCGCTGTGGTATGCAATCGAGATCTCCTTTTCTTGAAAATAACAGGACGCAGAACTACAGCTTTGACCAGGGAACACCATTCTGTTGCAGGTTTTGTGTTGATAATTCCAGGTCATTCTGAAGCTGTATTGTTCCTCAGGCGTCTGACCCTTTGATACACATGGTCAGTGTTGCCTTCTGTTTGCTGGTAGCTTGCATTACTATTGTGATTTGAGCCTTCAGAAGGGCCTGTGCTGTTCCGAAATCTGGAACATTTCACCCCAAAGCATAACATTTGATTTAATCACACAACTCGGCGAACAATCCAGTACCATGTCAATCCATTACCCACTTCACACACAATCAGGTGAACAGTTCAAGACAAGTGCATGCAGAAAGGACCCAACAGGGCAAATCTCAGCTCTTTTGTTCAGCGACAACTAGTGGGAAATATTGAAAGCGTGCAATTTGAATCTCTCGGTTGTAGTGAGCAGAGGGTCTGAGTGTAAAGTGCTTTAAAATACACGTGGTCACAATCGGGCAGGAAATGTTCAGGGCGGCAAGAGATGCCAATGCAATTAACCCTGCTAAGCAACACTACTTAAATTTGGTATCGGTTATTTAGTCTTGCATTTTAATTCCATATTTGAGATTACAGTAGCTACATTTACGCCCATAGTACATGGTGGGGAATTGGTACTTGCTTCTTACAGCCTTCAATTACAAAGTTTCTGCCTGCTTGTCAGTTTCTTGTTCCCTTCTGAAAATGATCAGACAGTCATTAAAGAACTTACCTGTATTTATAATCTGCTCTTTTAGAGGTGGGGCTTCCTTTTCACCGGAAAGAGCTTGTGATTACTAACCCCAAACTAGAATTATGTATGATTTGTATCCCAGTGTTGGAAATGCACTTGACTTATCTCTGAAGTCTGGATCAACTTTCATAATGATGTATAAAGGTTGTAGTTTTAATTCTGTTTAATTACCATATTTTGGACATTTAGTGACTGAAGTTAGCAACTGTCCTTTCTTCGTGCACAAGTTGTTCGCATAAACAAGTTCTATTAATCGCTCAGTATGCCGAGCTGGTACATCATGGCCCTTCTACCCGAGAGTGATGCGAGCACAGTTTCAGCCTGTAATCCATCCTTAATTTGACTGAGATGCAAGCAGACCAAAAGCAAGCAGGGAGTGAGAGAGCAATGTGGAGAGGAGAAGGGGGAGAAGCACAGCTACTGCTTTTATATTTCAATTTCAACATTAAGGTTATTTGTGAGTGCAAAGTCCTCTCTCCTGACATTAATCTTGGGAAGACAAAGGACTCCAGGTGTCCCAATTAACTTGGCATGTCTAGTCCTAGACTCCTTACCAAATGTCACCGAGCTGCATGCACGTCTATTTTTCAGAGGTGTGGAGTTAGTCACTGTTCTCCATAGAGCATGTAGGCTGGCTGCCAAAAGGCACAAGTCGTGCCTTTTGTGCACGTTGTCATGTGAACAATGCGCTTCGTTCTTGAGAAGTATTCCCTCGGTAGTGTAGGAGAAGGTCTGAGCTTGAAGCACAGTTGGATTTGTTAAGGCTGAGGCGTTGCTTGCTGTTAATGCGGTGCTGCAACTAGAAAGAACCATATTGAGGGGAGGAGAGAGGCAATTAAACTGCTGGAGTTGATGTTCACTCTTGAGTTTCAAGTTGTAGCAAAGTACAAGCAGTGATTAAACAGAAACCTCACACTTCTGTAGTGAAGTGGCATTGCTTTGTACTAAACTCAGAACCTGATGTCCAATCTGATGCCATTCACAACAGTCCCCTTGTCAGACGGTTAGCCACTCCATGTATCATTTCTTCACATTAAATTTCTGTGTAGGTATAGACTAAATGTCAGATACAGTCATGCTTCATTTAGTCAACGTACCTGGAAAGTGTGCTTTTTAACCTGCAATAGTTAAAAATAACTACGAACATGGTTTCAAGTGGAAAGCATATCCACATACAGTGGGTTGCTGATGCAGCCTGAGGAAATGACAGTGGTGAATTGAGTCCTCCTTTGAAAAATCATGTGATAGGAAGCAAACATCGTGAACCAAAGCAGATGCCACGGACAAATCCAGTAAGAGCCAGTGGCTTAAATACTCTACTATTCCTGATGAAGCTTCTTAGGACTGGAGAAGGCTCAACTTGACATGCCGATAAAGCTGCCAGATGACGTTATTGCTCAAGTGTATTTGGAGATCGCAATAAATACGTGTCTATGGATCCTACAGAGACTTTATTTTGTTCAGGTATTTAAAACTGCATATAAATTCTACAAGCCCAAATCAGAAAACGTTGAGACTGGAAACTCGAATGAAACATGAAATACCTCATGTTTACACATGATATAGAGGTCAAAGCAAATGTAAGAAATGCTTACGTCCATAAATATTCATTGACCGTCCCAATTTCTTCTCATTTGGAGATGTATTACTGATGAGGCATGATTATAGGCATCATTATACCATTTGCTTGGGCCATGATATATCTAATCTATTGGCGGTTTAACACTTTTGCACAGTCCTATAAAAGGATGGAAAACAAGGTACAAGCGCCATGCCCTACCCAATTGCAGAAAACACACCAGACGGGCCTATCAAAGAGCGCCCAATGTTATGCCGACATCACTGTGTGAAGTTTTCCATAAGAAGTAACAGAGCCAGTTGTACCACTACATTCCACATCTAAGTTTTATTTGAAAGAAGTTACATCTGGATAGCATACTGGGGGCACAAGAGGGTACCCACTGTGCAACACCACCCACCAGTGCACCATTTCCACTGCTCATACCCTGATGCCATTCACAGCAGTCGCCTTGTCACATGGTTTGCCACTCCACATATATTACGTGAGTCATTTCATGAAAAGTCTTTCAGTGTGAACGTAGACTAAATGTCAGTTGCAATCATGCTTCATTCAGTTAAATTGAATGGAAAGTGTACGTTTAACCTACGGTGCTAAAAAATAACTGCACAAACCGGGTTGAAGCATAGAAACAAATGCGCATTTGCCGCATATGGGTGCTGATGAAGCCAGGTGACATGCATTGGTATTTGGTGAGCCCTCTTTAGACGCCGCAGACACACCAGTAAGAGCCAACGGCTGAGATACCAGTGCTGGAAATTTGTCAAAGGTCAGGATGCTAGTTTTAGGATACTGTTGGTGTTATTGTGCCACCGTCCACATTGGTGTGTATGACAGTTTAAAATACAATTCCGTTAAATATGATGAACAAGGATCATTGAAACATGTCTTTCATATTTCCTGTTTGCAAGACACCCAATAAATCTCCATGTAAGTAACGTTAAATGTACCTATACATCATGCTATGGATTTAAAGTGTAGTTTCAGTCACTGCATATTTAACATGTAAGCAACACTGAGTATATGCTTGTTCATGATGATAGCCTACACAGAACAGCAGGTTATTTGCAGCAGGTATTTTGGAGAAAAGGGGCTTTGAAGGACTTAAGAATAAGCATTTACGGCCTTATCCAGAGCGACTCACAACTGATAGTCTTACAGTTCAAGCAGTCATGGGTTAAGGGTCTTGCTTAAGGTCCCAACTGTGGCAGCGGTGGGATTTAAGCCCTGGGCCACCAGATCCAGAGTCCAGTACCTTAACCGCTAGGCTACCACAGTCCCAAACATTTAGCTATGATGCGATGACTTTGCCAGGGAGGCAGCTTCTGTTATTTGCTAAATCCGAAAGCATTAGGAGGACTGCAAAAGAGAAACGGAGTGAAATCAGAGTTAAGTGGAATTATTGAGGAGCGTGTAAAGAATATAAATGAGGTAGAAAAGAACAGTCACACTACGTTTCTGATGGCACTTTGGGCGGAGATGTAGAACAGGGGCATTTCTAAAATCCAGGAAGGCAACTTTATTATATTTAACTTTATTCAGCTTGACACACCATATTCAGATTATGGACTATAAACATTCGAGCAGCAAAGCACATCATACCAAGGAAGCCAAAGCTTTAAATTACATAATGTTTTGTATTGAATTTGTTTATAGCTAACAAACTGCATTCCTTCCCAGTTTTTAGTACATCACATGATTCATGCCATGTGAGGCAAAAGGCAGAAGCACTCGCACATACACAAGCTGTCCAACTACTTTTATCCATAGTTATACTGAAATGCATACGTGCTGCATTATCTCCCTGAAAACATTTCTTTGTTCTGCTCCTTTCCCATTTTCCTTCATCTTCTACTCTCGCATCTGATCTGTGGTGGACAAAATACACAAACCATGTACTTGCATTAAAGTCGACATACAAAGGTAAAATAATACTCCAGTAAAAACCCTCCCTAGAGCCTCACTTGAGTAAAAGTACAAAAGTATTTGCCACCAAATGTACTCGGGTACTAGGATTTATTCCGGCTCTAAAATCCTTTTATAATTTTATCAAGACTTGCTTAATCAACTCATTCAGCCAGTCTGTTAATGGAATGCCATTAATTAGTCCAACAATTAAAATGATATCAAGTTCAAAACAATGTACGTTATACCCTGATAGGGGTGTTCCTCCTTTTTTTTGGTTTTTTTTTATAGGTTATGTTTTTATGCACAAACAAGCCAAAATTAACAGCACATTTCACAATCTAGTGGAGTACAAAGTAAGATAGTTGCCCTGGAAATGCAGTGGAGTCACCGAAAATGGAAATACTTGAGTGAAGTACAGATAATGAATATAATGTAAAATAATTACGTTTACTTCCTTACTGTCCTTCACTGATTCTGATAGTATAGACATTATCGGTGTAGGAATATATACATATGTACACAAAATAATGAACACAATTTTAAAAGGCAATGTGGCTTCTGCAGGAAAAAGTCAGTATTTGCTCTCAGATGCTGCTGTTACTCAAATGTAAGGAAAGATCAATAGGGGAAGGTAATTTTTTTGACTTTTGCACAGTACTGTATATGCTTTTGTATAGTGTGTCATTTGCTCAGTTGTGTCTCTGACCTTTTTTCTCTCTCTCTTGTTTTGTTGCTTACTATTCTCTGATGCTGTCCCCCTATGACATTTTCTCTCGTTTCCTTTTTTTTATCTCTCTCTTTACACTTAGTCTGGTTTAATAAAGTAATTAAATGTTCTGTATTCACGTTCTCACTATGGGGCATTGTATGCATAATGATGGGGGACAAAGTTTGCTGTAATTTTGTCTCATTTTAGCACAAAACAGAGAGGTCAGAAGGCTTTCTGGATGCTTTGTGTAGCTGTGTGTAAATGCCGGATTGAGTTAATAAAATTATTTTGTAGTGTGTCTTCCGCACTGCTCACATAAATTGGGGGATTTTTCATTTTGAAATATGAGAGATGATAATAATGAGATACCTCCTTCTTTGATGAAGCATGTAGAAGTGGGCCAGTGCAGGTGGTGCATTAAGGCTGTGAACTCTGAATGTTCAAGTCTCTGAGTTCAAATCATTGCTCTGCTAAGCTGCCCCTTTTTCAGAAGGAGAAGGGGGGGAAAGCCTATGTTATAACTCACAAAGATTAGAATGAAGATCAGTATTGAAAGAGTATTATGAAGTGAAAAATCCAGGTTTGAAATTGTTTGGGCTAATCGTCTATAATATGTGTTATGTTCATTATACTGTTGTTAAAATAACAAATAAAAAAAATAACAAAGTAAAAAAAAAAAACACCTTTACACAGTACTCTCTCCATGTTGCTTCATGCTGCTCCCCCAGTGGATTTTTGTTGGGTTTTGTGCATAATAATTTCACTTGCTTTTGTATCAAACTCTCACTTTGTGACGTGAAAGCAAAGCTGAATCTGAAACGGGAATGTCAGGTTATGGTGGCTGTCTGTAATCTGTCATTCACAATTAAGGTGATACACTCAGAGTAAATGTGTGGTTGAAAGACTTAGCAGTGACGTTTGTATAAAGACCAGTGGTAGAATTTGCATTCAGGTCTGAGCTCTGTGCTGTCACAGGCGAGAAAGGATGTGTCAAGGACACCAGAGCATTGAAACAGGCTTCCATTCTGAAGCAGTGTTTGCTAAAGTTTTATGTTTACCTTCCTGTGAAGGTTAAAAGGGAACAGAACTCATGAACTGGTTATAGAGTGAAAGCCTGTGGGTGTATCCTGAGCTCTGTTCTGTAGGATACACTACTAACTGGGATAAATATCGTCAGACTTTCTTGCAAATCATGACCCCATGAGACTACAGATAAAAATTCCAATGATTATGAAATGCGTTTGCTGAACATACCGTCCTGTGTAGTTTCTTGTTTCGGAAGGAGATGAAATAACATTTTAAAGAAAGGCGTAGCTAAATTGTGTTTTTAAACAATAGGCTATTATTATAAAAACTGATACTGGCACATCATTATTTCAGACAGATGAGGTGTTTTATTTGTGGTGTTCACATCAAAGGTTTTCCGTATTCACCCTTCATTTCACTCAATTTCTAAAGACGCTTTGGTGCCTTTTCTTCAATTTACAGCTGCTGGCATTTACACAGTTCATTACATTGACGAAAAGGAGGTTCCAGTTTATAGCTTGTGCCAAAAAATACCATCCATGTGGGATGGAATGTGTATGTAATGTTTAAAACGAGAATTCTTGTCCTCGCAGTCAGTGAGAGAACTTGCTGCCAACTTTATACTGTGATCTTAATCATATAAAGGAGAAGATTACATAGACTTTACATAAAATATAGGGCCCTAGATAAAGAAGTTCAAGTCAAGAGAACTTAATTCTCCTATTCAGAAGGATGTATCTTAAATATGCCAATCCCAAACCAATGTATGAAAGTGTAGTCATTTTGCATGTGCTACTAAGCTACTGACAACATTGCACAGATTTTGGAAGTAGACTAAACACACTACTGAAGCAATGTAAACACATTTGACCCTGCATTCACACAAGCAGAAAGCTAGTAGCTGCTGTCTCTTGGAATGGAAGCTGTCCAGCTTCACTAAGAAATGTCAGCCAAAATATATACACTGCTCACCAAAATGAGGGGATATTTCAAACTTAAAATAAAATATAAGCATTTGATTTTATTATAGTAAACAGCACAATCAGAAAAGCAAATGTCAAAGACAGTTGCTCAATTACGCAAATGGGATGCATACTCAATGATGGACACATTTATGGGGTGAACAGAAGCATGTCAAACTGGACGAGAGCACCCCCACATTGACGGTTCAGTAGGTTGTATGGTCACCCGAAACTGCCAAAAAACACACCAACAGTGATGGGTCATGGACAGGATCAGATTGTCCAGCAGTTCTTGTGGGATAATCTCCTTATTCATTTTGAAATATCCTCTCATTTTATGAACAATGTACTATAATGATTGCATGGCGTCATACTACAATACTTGGTGTCTTGGTAAAAAATGTTGCTATACCATTTCAAACCAGGGTTGTGGGATTGGACTGCATGACTCGTGATACATAATTGCTATGCAGAATTTTTCAGAGCCAATCAGCAGGGTTTGTCACTTAATGAAGTCATGCTCATTTGCATGAATCTGTTTGTTAAGAAAATCTCAGTTTGAATATCTATCTTGCTGCCCTGTCGCTCTTCCACCAAAGAAATCGGTAGTTTCCTTTCACATGTATACATCTAGAGTTAAAACTCTAAAAAGCTACTGTTATTGTGATTGAAAACAAAACCAAAAGTAACGTTAGGCTTAGTTGAAAGATTACCAATGTAAACTTTAGCAGAGATAAGAATCACAACTGTATTTCCCTAAGTGAATTGTTCAATAACTGTTTATCGCTGGTTTCCATCGTCATATCTTAATGCGTTCAGCAAATGGATAGATGCGTAATTCTGTGCATCTTTTAGCAGCTAAATAATTTACTGCTTCCTGTCATAGTTGCCTATGAAGCAAATACAAAATAAATGTTTTAATGGAAGAAATGTAAGCTTAAATTAGAAGCCCTTTTGTGGTTCTCTGCTGTCTCACGCCGTCTTCTGTCGGCACTCATGTTATTAATTAAAAAAAGCTCTGTCAGTTAAAGTTATAGTGAAGACAAACTTAAGTTACATGAATTTTTAAAAAACGTTGCTATTTGTGTCGCTTTCAATTAATATTGGTTTCTGGTGGCCAACACATGGGACTGAGCAAGCACTTTAGAGGATAACTTTTTCATACATCATATGGATCCAGATTTTTTAGTTAATTTGGTATTAAAAAAAAAAAACATGACATTTAGTCTTTATGGTTCCAGATAACATGAGATTCGTTGTTTTAGCAATAGTACACTGCTCACAAAAATACGAAATATATGAAATATGAAATATCCCCAAATTTTTGCGAGCAGTATATAAATACCATAATTACTTTTCAGTCTCAAAAGAAGAAAATGGGGCTAACGGCTTCTATAGGCTAGAATAAAAAAGTATCTTGATCAGGAATGGTATTTTTTTTAATGGGTAGTGACTAATGAACCACTTTTTCAGCGGATGAAAAGGCAAAGATGTGCTAAAATTCACAACGGCTGCAAAGAATATCAGAGGACACCATTACAGGGTGATGTATAGAAAGGTTTGGGTCCAGTCGTCAGCAATATGTTATAAAGTATATGCTCATTATGCCATCTGAGTTCATGTACTAAGTACCGAGTCTGTTAAAGCAAAAACGGTCCAATGCTATTTTATATACTTATTGTCTTAAATGCTTCATGGCATTGATGTTTATCAAACAGATAATGATTTCATGCTTCACACATTTGCTCTTATGGGCTGAGGACAACACATCAACCATAGCAATCATTTGCACTTGTTTTCACACTTGCCTGGCATGACTGTCTTCATGTTGTTTCTTAACGGTGTGTTAGTCTGGCATCAACACCCTCTTCTTCAGCCCCACAGTACAACACAAAGCATTTCGCATCACCTGATATCCGAGAAGCCTTGTAACCTGGTCTGTCTCACATTAAAGACTTCCTGCAGCATAATTCTGACCCCTTAATTTCACACACAGTCTCTTTCCCCTTCCTCCCCTCGTTTACACCGTCCATCTTCTAGCCTTTGTTGACTGCCCTTTTTTTATCAGCTATTCCACAAACAGTCCGTCCATAGTCCTGTCTCCCTCTTTCTTTTCTTTTAATTTTTTATTTTGGGAACCCTATTCTTTGTTTACCCAGCAGGGATGAAAGGAGAAATATGGCCGGGAATAACAAAAGCCTGGCAATAAAACCATAATAGATGGCACGAGCAGACGTATGTGGACTTTTAATTAGACATTTGTTCTTTCTCTCTGACATTTGTGTTTCCCTGGCTGGTCACTTGTAGTAACGATAAAGAATTTGCAGAAACGCTTGCGGTGACATTGATTCTTGGCTTTTAACCGGAAGTCCTGGCCCGTATTGTTGCACACGTGCGTTTTGCTTGCAAATTCTTATAAAGAAGTCATATTTCGTGATAAGCACCTCCCTTTTCATGGCGTATAATAGTCTGGCACACAATTTAAACGACTGAACGTCACATCCATTTTCAGTTTGTTGAACTACTTTGAAATCCTTGTTGTTTGTCCGGATTGTTCCCTCTTTGTGCATTAACATATCTGAGTTTATTGTAAAGGCTTCCTTCTAGGAAAAAGAGCGAAACATTTCTTAACTGTCCACAGTTAGTGACATTCCCCAAACAGTAACCACATAGTTGGAAGCACACCTTGCTAAATGCTGTAGCGTTAATATTTCGTTTCATTTGTGCCTTTTAGGAGTGAAACAGCATTATAAAGCACATATGCACATTGTGGTGGTGGAAGGTGATTTGTATTAATTATGCTGTGTGCTCTTGTGTTGGTAATACACTGCTCAGTTTGACTGTGAATGACTGATTAAGGTCACTTGGTCAGATTAAATATTGCTCTGTGATGCATTCTCAGTTTTCTGGTAAGGCTGTGCTAAAGTATTCTAAGTTTCCACTAAAGCTCAAAACGCTGATAATCAAGTGAATTGGAGTGAATTAAATACGCTGGCTTCTGCTTGCTTCAGTCTTCTTTCCCATTGGTTCCATCCCACTACTAACCAGCACAAATGGAGCATTGCTTCCTATAGGGTAGATATGTTTACTCTGATAACAGTGGAGCCACAGTGTAATTGAGTGTCCAAGAGAGTAACGACTTAACATTCAGCACAGAGTCACTGAGCTTGAAGTACCCACTGTCAAGTTCAGTGAGTGTGTTTGAAATTATAAACATGGTTTTAACTGTGTGAAAGTCCACCCTGTGCATTCCTTGTTTTTCCCACGTGTGGACAACGTTGGCTGAATGAGTGAGACCAGCAGTGAAATTTAAACCATTATTTTATTTTGCATCAAGTGTCATTTAAGGGGTATGAAATTTCAAAGACAATAAAGAGCTAAATGTTCTGGGACTCTGTCGATAATTAGATGATGCTTTGGCGATGTATACCTCAGTGTATTGTAGAATGATCATGCTCTGGTTTGCTGAGTGTGTTTGTGTGTTGGTGTCATGCACTGGTGACTCCTGCAGTTTGTCAGAATGGTTATGTTCTGCATGCTGAAATAAGCTAGCTGTTGAGCTTTCTTTAATGGAACTGATTTCTGACATAGTTTTCCCTGTTTTTAACAGTGTCCATCTTTTCAAGGACAAACCACCTCCATGAACATAGATGGACATAGAACATAGAACTTTACATGTTTGAGCAAAATCTGATGATTTATGTTATCCCAGCTTGATTTTGCGTTATTCCATGTGATGTTCCTGAACGCATTACTTTGCGTGCCTCGTTAAATGCTTAATGGAAAGGTCCTAACGAGCATGGTCACTAGTGATTTCAGACATTTGGTGTCCGTTGTATCTTTTCATATATCCATATGTGTTTACAAAATAATGGGTATTTGATGACTTTTCAATATTTATTTAGATGAATTTTACTGGACTGGCTTTTTTGCACACAGAAGTAGGAATTTCCTGACCACTATGTAAATTTTCTTATTGCATCAAAGGTCTGGTAGTCTGGGATAATTTGTGTACCCTTAGCTTGTGCTTTTTTTTTTTACCACACTTTCTATAATGTCAGAATAATTCTCAGCCCATTTATCCTTTTATTTACATTACAGTAGCATAAAAAGACTAACAATGTCCGGTCAACGTCCATTTCTTTTTCATCACAATCCAGTCGTTAAGCGTTGCATATATGTACGTAAAAACCTTTAGTAGTCAGAAGAAATGGAAAGGGATTCATATTCTTTAACAGCATTTAATCTTTATAATTGTTGTCTGTGGTGGCCTAGATGTTAAGGATTATGGACTGTGGACCAGAAGGTTCACGGTTCAAATCCCACCTCTTGGCACTTGAGCAAGGCACTTTACCCCATAAACTACTTAGATTGTAATACTGTGTCAGTTGTCAGTTGCTCTGCTAAATGACTAAATGTAAATGTGATTCCTAAGAAAGCTTCTTCCTTGCAGCAGAATACTGTACAGAAATTCGCCCTCTCTCTTTTGGATTAGATTTAGTTTTTATCCTCGTTGCTTGAGGTCCTCATTAGCATTCCAATTCTTTTGCACTGATAGAAGTGAGTTGATTTATTGAATGATGTATTAATTGATTCATTAATCTTGTCTCAGTAGAAGCGAAAGGTTGTAATCCCCTCCATATGCTCTGAGCCTGTCGGCCAAACAGGAACCCCCAGTGAATCTCATTTCTCTACATCCTGCTTGCCCAACTCTGATATTGACCTCTTCTTGGTTAGAAATCAGAAATGTCACTAAATAATTGGCATCTGGTGTAAAGTGTAGTGTACAGAACCCCTCATTTACACCGTTTATTCCAGACATTTTTATTAGTTAAGTTAGCTTTCCTTGTTCAGATGTATGAAACTGTTTGGGTTTACACTCTGTACAGTGTAGCGCTTACCGCGGCGCCTTTATCTGTTAAACACGGCGACGTTTGCCTCAGTTTGAAATTACAGATTGCACTGTATTTACACCTGCAGTTGCTACACAACACTTTCCTCCATGTCTCCAGGATTGGCTGCCATGCTGCAGTTCGAGTTAGAGTTGGAGTTTGAAGAATTGTTTGAGGCGTAGGCTTGCAGGTAGCCCTGCATCAGGACATGACTGTACTGCTCGCTGGCTGTGCTGGACGTGCTAGCAGTGGACGCGCAGTGGACCAGCATGCTGTGCAGTGACTGACTGCGACGGGTCCAGATGACGCTCAGTCGCTTCGCGTAACTGTAGCACGTAGTGGGGGTGATTTCACCCACGTCAAAGGAACAGCTGCGCTTGGCCCCCGGTACTTGCCTCTCTCCAGGCTCCCAGTCCAGTCTTCCCTCCTCTCCCGCCTGCGCAAGGGCCAGTGATACTAAGGAATGTCTCTTTCCCCTAGAGTTTTCTTTCTCTAGAGACCTCCGCAGTTTCAACTTGCTGGTGTCCTTCCCAGGGTGTGGCAGGGTGTGAGCTATTTTGGATGGGGAGTAGTACAAAGTCACTCTTTCACACTCTGGGACAAATGAGGGACCTGGAGCAGGTTTCTCCTTCTCTAGCTCCAAGTCTCTGCTCTGACTGCAATGGGGCTCTGGGTTCCGTTTGTGCTCTTTATGCTTGGCTTTGACCTGTACTGGTCTGTGCTGAGTCAGCACTCTGTTCGGCAAGGCGACCATCATCGTGCTGTTATTTCCATTAGTCTGGGCATACACATCCACCCCTTTAGCAGACAGGAACTCCCCTGACTGGTTGGCATAGTCTCGACAATCCGCACAGACTCTGTGCCGCATCATCATAGCCACAGTAAAGACGAGCAGCGTTACCACCACCACCCCACCCACCATCACGGTCAGAGTGCCACCCAGGAAATGAGCTTGTAAAGAACGGCATTCTGGGTAATCCTCATTTGTGCTGAACTGGGTGCAACCTAACACTTTGGTGTTAGATAAGGTGGAGATGCCGTCATCAAATATAGCCAACACGCACAAATTGTAGTCGGCGCTAGAAACCAGATTTTTCATTGTGAAGCTGTTACTGGTAGGAGGCAGGATTCTGCAATGAAAGAAGAGAAAAAAAATTACTTTGTGACTGGTACAGAGCAAAAAGAATAAAAAGTACAGTACAGTGTATATACAATGAAGTTGGCACATTGTGTAAAACAGAAATAAAAACACAATACCGTTATTTTATAACCCTTTTAAACTCGTATTCAATTGAACATGCTACAAAGACAAGATGTTTAATGTTCAGAGATAAACTTTGTTTTTTTGCAAATAGTCACTCATTTTGAATTTGAAGCCTGCAACACGTTCCAAAAAAGTTGGGAGTGCGGAACATTCCACAGGTGAACAGGTGAGTGTCATGATTGGGTATAAAGGGGGCATTACCCTAAAGGCTCAGTCGTTGACAAACAGGGACAGGGCGAGGTTCACCACTTTGTGAACAACTGTGTGAGCAAATAGTCCAACAGTTTAAGAACAACTTTTCTCATCTTGCAATTGCGAGGAATTTAGGGATTTCATCATCTGCAGTCCATAATATTATCAAAAGATTCAAAGAATCAAGAGAAATCTCTGCAAGCAAGCAGCAAGGCCGAAAAAACTGACATTGAATGGTCGGGACCTTTGATCCCTTGGGTGAAACCAACATCATTCTGTAACGGATATTACCACATGGGCACTTCTGAAAAGCATCGTCAGTGAACACAGTTCTCTCTCCATATACAAGTGCAAGATAAAGCTCTACCATGCCAAGTGAAAGATGTACATAAGCGACACCCAGAAACGCTGCCGGCTTCTCTGGGCCCGAACTCATCTGAGTTGGCCTGATGCAAAGTGGAAAAGTGTCCTGTGGTCTGACAAGTCCATATTTCAGATTATTTTTGGATATAATGGACGTCATGTCCTCCAGGCCAAAGAGGGAAAAGGACTGTCCGGATTGTTATCAGCGCTAAGTTCAAAAGCCAGCATCTCTGATGTTATGGGGGTGTGTTGGTGCCCATGGCATGTGAAGGCACACAGATGTTGAAAGGTACATACAGGTTTTGGAGCAACATGCTGCTGTTCAAGCATATTGTTTTCTGTTTATTTCAGCAAGACAGTGCCAAGCCACTTTCCTCACGAGTTACAACAGCATCTCTTCATAGTAAAAAAGTGCGGGTACTAGACTGTCCTGTCTGCAGCCGGGTCGGTCTCCTGTTGAAAATGTGTGGCGTATTATGAAGCGCCCTATACGGAGACCCCGGACTGTTGCCTTGTGACGCGCGCACACGTATATAAACACACAGTCTCCAGTGTACGTGGGGATATGTTCCAGCTATTCCATTGTAAGTTGAATTCATTGTAAAGGCAGTATATACTTGCTTGTATACTAGCTTGTCCTCACGGACTGAAAAAAATAATTGAGGCCCAGTTCTTTTCTGGCATGCAGGTAGTGGGAGTAAAAAGAATGAGAAACCAGTTAACGTTTGTGATGGACAACAGCTCTCAAACCCACCACCACCACCACCACCCCATGTCTGGCAGTACTTGACACCTAAAGATGAGAGTATATGTACAGTGGGTGCATTATATTTATATATTTATGCACACATTGGTGTGTATGTATAGATCTAACTGTGTATATACCGGTGCTGTTTATTTTGTATTCTGTTTATGCTGCTGTACTCTGTAAATTTCCCTATTGTTGGAGTAATAAAGGATTATCTTATCTACATTTTCCAGCATTTGCCACTCCCACCATATGACTCCCTACATCAAACCCTGATCAATACAGGAGAACCTACCTCAAATATGCTTAATACATTTACATTAATCCACAATCAGACAACATTTTAACATTTATGGCGTTTTTCCTCTGCACTGTCACCCAAGGCTTGTTTTTATAGGACTAGACAATAGAAAATTGTGAAGCTGCTTTGAGACAATGCTCCACTGTAAACGGGGCTTAAATCTGACTTGGACGTTTATTATATATAGCATTGTATATGGACATGTATAACTCTTTGTGTATCATTATTAGAAGCAGAAAATACAGAAGAAACTGCTCAAACAACAAATCTAATGGTAGACTAAGACTTTTGCATGATACAGTACAATCGGGGCCAGCTCAAGTGTGCTGTTATGATCTGAGCTGTGAAAGGTGGGAGCAGCTGCTGTTTTGTAGTGAAAACAGTCTAAATCAATACCATGCAACAATGGCCTGTGCAGTTAAGAAAATTAAAAAGAATTCACAAAGGAAAGGCTTTAAAAGATGCTCATTCTTGCACAGGACATGAAATCTTTTTTTTTTTTTTTTTGTCTTGCTGTTTGTCTGAAGGATTAGTCATTAAAATCTCGAGCTCCTGTCGATATGAAGATCTTTTAATGCACCACTCCAACTGTGGCTGCTGTACTGCAGTTGTGTGCAAGCACATTTAAAAAGACACATTCATGGTCAAACAAGGTTCAGATATGGGCCAATAAATGGTGAATGCTACCTCTTACATTAAAAGGCCTTGAGACATGTTTATCTGCACCTTGCAGACTCCAGTCTTCTCTCTAACATCTGGTTCCTTCTGACCAACTTTCTTCAAACAGTTCTATGTTAATTATTGTTAATAATTTATTTCGCTGCTCTGGTGGCATGGAGGCAGTTCGCCAGCCCACCATTACTGTGACACGATTTTTAGTCCCATTGGCGCTTTCTTGGTATCAAGAGGCTTACAGTCACGACTGGCAGCATCTTCAGGCCGCAAGGCAGTGTAGGGATTGTCTGTTTGAAAGACTTTGGCCCCTGGGTGTACTACATTCTGTATTGTTGCCATTCTATTTAACTGTGTTCAATGTAATGTTTTTTTTAATACATCTGAACTGTACTACAGGTACATATTCATATATAACTCCTTGATTTCCATTCAGCTTGTGCTATCAGGGTGTTTGCCCATCATAATCAGGGACTACCTGTAGTAATTTTAGCCTTGACTACTGGAGCTATATTATGTTCTGAATTAGATTAATAAAAATGTACCGTACTGCTTGATATGGCATATGAGGTGAATGTTACGCTGTCCTAGATTCAGGAAATTGAGTCTAATTAAAAAAACATTCACAGAAGGCTCCTCTTGGCAACACATTGCCTCTTGCTCTCAATGCAAGTAAAGCATGAAGTGAGTAGTATCATTACTCCATATTGTTGCTGGAGGTCAGGGCGTACCTTTAGGGGACTGGGAGTCAAAATGGCTGTGTATTTATAGCCTATTTCTTACTAACCGATCATCAGTGCCTTAGGGTCTGCAATGGCACTCATTCCCCTGCTCACCGGCGAGCGACTGATGAAAGAGGAGAATAAACTCGAGCTCTCGCCCCCTCTCTATATTTATCGCCGTCTTGCACAGATTTTTCTCCTCCCTTTCACTGTGCATTATTGATTCCCATAATAGAGCGTCAAATGTATATTGCTCTGTAGTAGTTCCATTTTCAGCCATTATGTCATGGTGCGTTTTAATGGTGAAGCTATTAAAAATGCATCATTCGATTGTACTTGCTGTTTTCGCCATATCCAGATTGCTGCATGCAGTTTTTTTTTTGGGGGGGGTCAGTCTGTATCTATCTCTCTCTCTGCCTGTCTGTCTGTCTGTCTGTCTGTCTGTCTGCATGCAGACAAATTGTAGGTTGAAATGTGCTAGTGTTTGAACACCCTGCAGAGTTACTGAGTATGATAAGATGGAGACTGAGATCCCGTGAGCGAATGGGATCCGTTAAGAGAGAATACACCGGTGGCTGGGTAGAGTTTATTTTAGGCACCTTGTATAATGCACTATTGAAACTGTCAGTGCTGGTTTGTGAGCTTTTGGAAGGAGCTCATGTTGTATTAAAGTCCAGTAGAAAAGGTTCCTTTTACTGCCCTTTCTTTTCTTTCTCCTTCCAATTCGTTCCATTTCAGTTAAATTCAGTAATAGCTTGTGACACCACTCTAAACTCTATAATTTGTGCTCTTTTGAAGAGTTCATCAGTCCTACAGTCAGTAGGACCTCTTCCACTTTAATAAGTTTCATATGGTTTAAAATACTAAAATGGTAATCTCGGAAAACTCAAACAATTATCAGTTACTCTTATATATCCATACCTACTCCCTATTGGTGCCATTTAAACCTGTAAGGAAAAAAATAATCATTATTATAAAATAATCAATTAAAATTTTAAGTAACTATGATTACGTTCCCTTTGAACCACAGATTCGTAATTTCAGCAGTAATGATTACTTATCACCAGGAATAGCTTTATTTTGTTAAGCCAAGTTAGACTTTTACTTATGCTAATGGCTTTAAATGGGATTTTTTTTTTTTTTTAAATGTAAAATGTACTACGTTTGTCATTTCAGCAGTAGAGATGATTTAGGACCTAGTAACTAAGAAACATTTTGTGTTCATAGTTTGTTTTAGGACATTCAGGCCTGTTAAGCTTTGTTCTTGTTAAGAATTTTAGACTCTCCTGCTTATTTAATTTTGAAATATCCCCTAGTTTTTGTAAGCAATATATAAAAACAGATATTTATACCTAATTATTTGGCACATTTTTTTTTCTGCCATTTTGGAACTTGGGTTAGGGCTCAATAAGAACCGCAATAGATATGCCGAGTCAGAATTGGCAGGATAAAATATCAGCGATACTGACGCTACTTGTAAGCTTAAGTTCTTACCTGTAGACGAGGGCGTCGTCGGCTGTGCTGTTGTACTGAATCTGGTACATCCACACCAGGTAAGGCATTGAAGTTCTGCCCATATACCAGTGCACCTGGGCAGAGTTAGAAGTTACATCCTTAACTCCTACCAGTCGCTCATTTCCACTGTTAATACTGCTGCTTCCTTCCTCTCCCTCCCCTCCGGTCAGATTCCTCACTGTTACTATCCCTCCTGCAGCCCCTCCTCTACCCGTACTGATATCAGAGGCACCAGGATCTCGATGGCTAATGAGTGTCACTGTTCCATTGCTCCGGTGAGGCAGTGGAATGATCTTCAGGTCGACCTGCGCAGTGGACTCACCAGCCGCGTTGATCGCGATGCAAGTGTAAGCTCCGTCATCTCTGGCACGTGTTACTAGGAAATCCAGCGTTCCGTTATAATATGAGCGGATGCGGCTGGAGTTGGCCATTATTCGATCATCTGGAGATACCCAGTGAATAACTGGCTCAGGGTCACCGAGAGCACGGCACTTGAGTGTAGCCCTTTGCCCCTCCAGGACCCACAGCTTGTTGGTATTGCGTGTGATCAGTGGAGGCTCGCATATGAACTCCTCCTCTGGAATAGACCAAAAGTAACGTCCAGCCAGGTGTGTAGGCGTGGCGCAGGTCTCCATATCATCCTCACGAATCAGCCTTCTCAGCCACAACAGCTCACAGTTACAGTGGAGTGGGTTCCCACCAAAATTCAGACTGATGATGGCATTGTAGGGCGTTGGGCTGACTACCCCGATTTGTGACCGGGAGAACAAGGGGTCAGGAGGAAGTGTCTGCAACCTGTTTGAGGTCATATCCAGACGGGAGAGCTTGTAAAGCTCGCTGAAGGAGCCCTCGGCAATCTGGTCTATGAGGTTGTGATCCAAGTTGAGAGTGTTTAGGCTGGCCATGTTTTGGATGGCTTCCCAGGGAACCCTCCTGAGGTTGTTGTAGGACAAGTCCAGGTCTTCTAGCGTTATCAGGAAGTCGTCGAATGCATCGCCTGAGACGTCTGTAAGCTGGTTGTTGTTTATGAAAAGATGCTGAAGGTTGAGAAGGCCTGTTAGATCCTGAGGTCCCACCACAGTCAGCCGGTTAGTGTCCAGGTGAAGGGAGCGCAAGCTTTCCAAATCGGCGAAGGCCAGCGGACGCAAGGAATGGATCGTGTTCCGCGACAGCGTCAAATCCACTAATCCAGTCATGTTGGCGAAGTCGGCCCCACCCACCTCCAGAATGTAGTTGTCAGCCAGTCGGAGCTCCACAGTGCGACGGTCAATGTTCGGCGGGACAAACAACAGACCTTTGTTCACACAGAGCGTGCTTAATGACTCGGACAGATTCCGGCACACACAGTGGAAGGGGCAGATGGAGACCATGCCCCATGTCTCACCGGCCATCACGCCTGGACTGTATGCCAGCAGCATGGAGCTCAGAAGTCCTAACCAGAGAAAAGACTGAAGGCTGGAATCTTTTTTCCTGTCTGGCAGTTGAATCCTTATTCTTGGTGGGCACAGCAGTCCTGGGCTTGACATGATAGATTTCTTTATCCACAGACCTGTGCAAAGAAGATAAAGCACAGTGTCAGCCATTTGATGTCTGCAAATCACCTGAAGTACTGGAATTACATCAAATGGATTTACGTCAAATCTGTAAATAATGGAACAACTTGTTCCTATCAATAGCAGCAGCCCGATTTCTGTCCGAAATGGCCATATTGATAATGCGTGGTCCTTCTCTTCTGTTTACAGATACTCAGCACAAATGTAGTTGTCCATTAAATGCCATTGTGCTGTGGTGATGGGCCAGCATGCTCATCCTGCTTGATTAATTTATCTGTGTATGAATTCAGAGTGGAAGCACTACAGAGCTCACATACTAACTATACAGCACTGCTTATTTATGCCTTGCATGTAATCTTTGGGCAGTCGCTTGGATTTCTAAGCATTTCTCACCACACTATTGTAGTAATAACATAATGTGATAAAATGGAGTAATGTGAATTAGAGGTGGCACCTATACGATTGCCAGAGACCAGCCTTGTGTAAACTGCAGCTCGCAGCTGTGAGATTGGCTGATTGCTGTTGTTGTGTTTTTACGTGCATCTTTTTTTCTGTCCGTTCTCCACACTGCTACTACAGTAGCCTGATTTGCTCTATTGCTTCGAACTCTTAACTCTGCATGTGTGCAAGTGCCGTGTCATGGCATGGTATTAGGCACAATATATAATGAAGCAGGATTGAGTTTATCGAGTCAGATTAAAGCCCTGTGGGTCTTAGAGCAGCGTTCGACCTGGATGCGTGAGTGGACTACTGATGCCATTTGGTGTCATCAGTGTTTCAGGCTGCTTTGTTTATTAGACTTCGGGTATCATCTCTACACTTAAACTCACCGAGCTTTATAAGGCTACAGAGAGGCGTCTGCTGGGAAGGTTAGGTAGAGATTGGATGGGGCGTCAATGAATCGACGTACCTTGGCTGAATGTTTCAAATGAGCCAATTAGCTCACAAATTGACCACTTATTTGACAGCCTTGACTTTCTTTCTTTCTAGCACTGAATGACAAGGTAGTTCAGTAATAAATTACTACTGATTATTTAAGTTACGCGCCAAACTGGGATTTCTATTTTGAAAATTGTCTCACAAGCACAGAATGGAATTTCACCTGACCTGTGTTTGCTGGGGTGGTGGGAGGGATGGGGGGGAGCAAATTCTTGGATGTACCTTATTGGTCTGTGCCCAAACAAGAATAGCTCCCTGTCCAGCCCATTCTGTTCCAGACGAAGTCTCCTGGGGCTTCCTTCAATATTACAAAGGCGAGTCCAGTGAGAGATCGTTGAGGAACATGGCGGTGGCTCTTAGATTCCAAACACTGGTTTATTTTTTCTTTCACTCCACATTTGATTTCATTCCATCTTCATCCCAGGTGAATGATCTAACCGATTAACGGCTGACTGTCACGAATATCATTAGCCTAAATCCATTTGTTCATGTTCCCTGGAATACCCTTGATATTTGCATACGGACTAAGACTAGAGGTGCAGAGTGCAGGTAGTCCATGCCTCTCATTCCTTGTTCATCCATATCAGATAAATCGTTGTCAATCAGTGTCAAAAATCCCAAGGCTATAATCGGTGAGTACCCTTTAAATGTGGGTCATTATTCAAAACTGTCCCAGCTGTGATAAGGATCTAGTTTGCAAACATTATCAGTCCTCTGGCTGCAGGATGAGGTCTGGTTTAAAAAAAAAAAACCAATATTATGGATTGAATCAGTAAGTGGGGCAAGGCTCTTCTTTTTCCGTCACTCCAGATGATCTGAAATTTGCTTACAGAATCTCAGCAAAACCCGGTTCAGACTTTTTGCCACATAGGACTGTTAAATGTTGAGAAATGAGAAACACTAAATGTGACTCCTTTACATTGGAATGATGGAGAAAATGAATGAATAAAAACAGATGCCTTAAAACACATAATCTAATTAGGCAAGCTCCTGATGATGTTCGGCCCCCATAGGCTCTGACACAACTGTCTGATCGCACATGCATTGCAGGTTTATTGAACGTCTGGGAAACTTCTGTTTTTCTCTCTGTGAGATTGGTCGATCGAGATTATTTCCATCCCTCCATCAGTGTACCCTTCGTAGAAGACAGAGAAATAGGGAAGCAGACTCACCTTATCATTGCCCGACGTGAACTCCCGATACTTCTTTTCAGTCTGTTACTAAAGCTCAACCGTCCACATCAGACTTTTCACCACTGAGCCTCCTTGTATCGCCGTCCTAGTGCTGTCTCTGTTTTGTCATGTAGACGAGTCTGTGGGAGCTGGGTGTCACTCGAAGAGAGATGATCTAGGGTGATGCCGGAGTCGTAGCTTCTGCCATTCAGTGGTTTAATTTGCTGCTTTGTATTTACATCCTGATTCCATTCCTGTATTTCTTGAGCTGCTCCGTCTTGTGCTTTTTGGTGCAGGGAGTGTGTTGGCTGTCTGCATCTATCTCCGACTGCAGCGTTTCTGCTAAAGCCGAGGGTAGAGCGAGATGTAGAGAGAGCGGAGTGGGAGGGAGGCAGAAATGGACAAGGGGAGGGGGTTAAAGAAGAGGCTGAAGCCTTCATGGTTTGCAAAAGGAGAAAAGAGAAAGCTGAACAGGGCCAAATGGCTTCAAATTAGGATGCACTGTTTTGATTGTTCGATACAACTACAGCTATGCCCATCGCCTGATGCTCCACACTCTTAAATTTTATGATTGATTGAACTCCCTGTGAGCTTGACCAAAACATTAATAAAAAGAAAAAATAAGTATGGTGGAGAGTGTTATGGTATCTGCGTTATGGTGCAGTTCCTCCAAAGCCCTAGGAATTCAGTTGGGGTACATGGTATCATGAAGTACCAGGACACTTCAAATCAAAATCGGTCTGCTTCTGCCAAGAAACAAAATGGGCAAATTTAAAAAAAAAAAAAAAAACAAGCTTCTGTTATGACCATCTCTGTAACCTATTTTAAACCAATAATAATCCAGCCAATGTGGTTTTGTATAAAATCACGATTTCTTTAAATTAAGTTTAAATTAACTTCAGTTAAATGTTGGATTTTTCTCATTTTGTCCAAGTGAGATTAAACTAATTACCAAAATGTGAACCCTTGAACCCTTTTTTACCCTTTTTTTTTTACCCTTTTTAACAGTTGTGCAAATAATTGTGTAGGACACGGTATGTGCACATTCAGTGCTTTATTGATATTATATTGACTCTCAACCTTTGTTGATGTCATCAGTGATTCCTGCCCTTTATTTTTTCTTGAATTAAGTTAGAATTTGATGTTGTAACACTGTCCCTGACTCGCTCAGAAGAGCTATTGCCTACATAGCATTTCAGTGTTTGGTTTCCAATTAGAAAATCTCTGATCCCTTTCACTCAGTTTTTCCTGGGCTGGTGTTTTAAGGTGAAAAATGTGAGTCAGTCACAGCCGGTCTCAAACTGGGCTATATATAGGGGCCTGAGAGAACACAGCAGAGCACTGATCTGCTCGTCCTGGGCAGCCGTCAGACGGGTCCAGTGTTCAGCCTCGTCCTGTCTCCTGAGTTGAAAACAGACCTGACAAACTTGCTTCTGCTTCATTTTCTAGCACTTATTGTAACTCCAAGCTCCTGTTGGATGGGAGTGAAAATTCACGCCAGAAAAAAACTGAAGTAAAAATGATGGCGTCCAAGCCACAATTTCTATGTATTTTGCTTCAGAAACAGCTTTTCTTACTAATAAAAACTTGTAGTTTATATGTTAGACTGGCTTAACAGCGCCTCAAGTATTTTGCACGTGAGGGTTCAGTCCTGTCATTGTTGCTTTGTGGCTTATGAACCGTCCCATCAGTACATACGTCTACAGTACCACTTAAGGCCAATCTGCCTAAACTCCTGTATTACAGAGTGAATTTCCTAATATTCCAGTCGCATGATTTTTGAATCCCAGAGGTGTCTTTCAACCATGATTGGACATGTCTGTGCTGGTGGCGGCTAGACTGGGGAAACTCTCACCCTGCACTTGTTGACCACTAGGGGTGCTGTTTAGGATGCTATAATATTTGTCCCTTAGGATCCCTATCAAATGTGTTCCTTAAGGAGGCATAGATTTACACATGGGCGCCATTTAACAACAATCTGGTCATGGTCTGCTTGCTTTAACGGCCGATGTCTTAACAGTTATTACAATAGTAAATGGTAACTCTGGACATTGCATCCATAAAGACCGGGATGAATAAAGAAAAAGGTTTGGCTCGTGTTTTTACTGCCATAAAAATGACTTATGTCATCCTGTGTTTTATTTACATATTTAAAAAAATATAATACTAAACATAAACTACATGCATAAGAAGGAATTACGATGTGCGTACTCTGCTCGTCTCTACAGGCTCTGTCCCGGCTTCACTTATAAATAACTAGAAGTGCCGAGTACTGGTTATATGAGCGCTGTGATTTCTTACTAATAGTCCTGCACTCGATGTCCCTACTTTACCTATAGCTTTGAAATGTGACATTGCATTGCCTGTTCTGGAAATGATTGTGGTCTCAAAAGTGGACTCATTCCAGTCGGGTGCAGCCAGGGAGGTACATTTATTTATATTTATGTTTCATTGGGCATGTTTAAATGTAGCTTTTATTGTATATGTGATTGTTAATGTGTGTAACTGTAACTGACAAAATACAAATGCTATTTATTTCCTGTAGGTAGTAAGATGAGACGGGTTACACTTCAGGTGTCTTATGCTGCATAGGTGGTAGCGTTCCAGTAAACTTTTCTTGTGAAGATACCCTTTATATTCTCTGTAGCATAAGACGACTATGTGGACTGTGTAAATGTCTGGTCAGCAACCTTTTTCACAGAACTTAATTCAGTCGTTAATTAGCGAATATCTGTACGGAAATAGAAAACATTTTTCAAATTAGTAGCCGCTCTTGGCACAGGTCTTTGAAACGAGATGGCAGCTACACATAAAAACGACAAGCCAAGTTTACAGCTTTCTAAATCTCTCTGGGAAATTAAAAACTCTTCTTTATGGGGTTCAGGAAACGTAGCAACGACTAAAACGTACACAATGTTTATGTAGAATGCGTATGTGCTTTTAGACCTCATTAAATCCCTTTAATTTGAATGGGAGCTTGCAGGCATTCATGGGTAACTAAGTTGCACCAAACTATAGTGAGCCATTCAGTAAAGCCTGTGTTATCTTCTCTGCAGCTGGCTTATTCCCTAATTAAGAGGTATTTACACTGTGGGACAGGCCCCCTTGTGGGTGCACAGAATCGTTTTGGGGGAAATGTTTATTTTTTTTTTTGTTAATAAATGTAAATACATTATATTTATTGCAGTATTATTGCTTGGAATTATGTAAATTCACCATATGTATGGGAAGCTCTGCCAAAATTATTTTGAATAACATTGCCTTATTTGCTCTTAGAAAATGGAAAGCACCTCATTGACCGGACTGCTGGCTAGATAACCTCCTCGGGCAAATTGCACACGCATTTGGATGGTGTGTTGGCTCAGTTGGTCACCTCAGAGCAAGAAGGTCCTGGGTTCAATCCCAGATGCAGTGACCCGGGTCTTTTTTGTGTGGAGTTTCCTTATATCGGTGTTGGTTCACTATAGATACTTCAGTTTTCTCCCACACTCCAAAGATGCATTAGTATAACTAGCATGCCCCATATGTCTACTCTCGATGTAACCTTGTGCATCTTTCACTAAAATGGCTGTTGATGCTGATAGGGGTATAAAATGAATACAAATAAACAAACATAAAAGCACACACAATTTCTCCCAAAATATTTGTACAAGTTACCAGTTTTTACTATTAGCTAAGCTATGCTTGCCATATCTATCTGTCAGCTCCGTGCCTTGATCAGCCATGATTTCAGCACCAGTAAAATGATCTCTCATTTAGTTGCACAACTACAATGTTCCTCTCCAATGCTCAGCAAGAACTCAAGCCTCTGCAGTGATGGGCTACCCCATGAGATCTCATATTCTAACCCACCCTCCCACTAACTAGGTCAGCTAGAGCTTGTGGTTGCCTCTTTGGGTCCGGCGTTCCATTAGGGGTGTTGAAACTGGCACATACATATTTGGCACTATGCCATTTTATAATGTGGGCATGCCATCTGACCACATTGTGGTTTGCAGTTATTTACAGCTCAGTCAGGTGGGTACATAATCTGTCCTTTTGGCCTGCTTGCAGCTAAACCTGTCCTGTTTGCCAACCTGTAAGACTGTAATGCAGCAGCCGGGTCAGGCATATGATTTCTGACCATAGGTTAGCTTATGGATCAGTGAATATAAAGAATCTGTTGTTATGTATCAGCAAAGGGAGTTCTTTTAGCACAACATCCTTTTGACAGTCTTTAATGCGAGGTCATTTTACCATGCAGGCATGTGGTATTCTATCAGTCTGAGAGTTAAGTGATGTTTCAAGCCCTTGTCTTCTGAACTTAACCTTATCCTCTTATCTTCTGATCCTTAACCTCCTTGTTGTTTTCATCTTAAGGCTGTTACAAACAGAGAACAATGTTTTTGTTTGCTGTATTTGGACGGCAGTAAATACATTTGACCAATCACCGTCGCTTCTGTGCCTCATGAAGCAGCTCGGGTGTTTTCACACTGGCTCACTGCTGGCAGCTTTTTCCTGCTTGGAACTAGACTGAGTAAAAGCATGGTGTTTTCTTCTTAATGTTCCCTTGCTCTTTGGTTTCTCCTCTCCATAGAATGGCAGAGATATTTCACTACTTACTGATACTGTTCAGGTTCGGAAAGAGATGTTAATAATGGAAATAACAGTAGCCTAATATTATTCATAGTTAATAGTAAATTCTATTTTAAAAGCTAAAGCTAAGAGTAAAAGCTTAAATTGGTGTGGATGGACCTCCTAAATCACCTGGTGTTCACCCTAAAATAAAACGTTTCAGCTCTTGTACGAGACGGTGAAACTCCCATTTGGTTCCTTCTTTTTCCCCAAAATCAGATGTACCGAATAATGTCTTTAACACTGTCTTCTGGTATTCAAAGTTAAATTAATTAAAAAGTAATGTTTACCAAAGTGAAACAAAATAAGGAAAAACTCTCACTGTCTGGTAGTTTTAAGAGGAAAATATTTCTTCCGAATAACGTGAAAATTGTGTGTGCTCTGTTGACACTGGTATTTTTGGTACTGTTGAAGGAAGCTCTCAAATGAGGACCTGTTTTTCAAACTACAGACTTTTCCCCGCTTTAAATCTTAAGAACTCATAATAAATTTCCCTTGCTCTACTGACACATGGAATAAACTTAATTTCACAAAACAACAATAGCCCAATATGTTTTTTTTGTAAATATTGACACTTTGTTTGAATTGTTTGCAACTCCATGATCACACGTAGAAATGCCAGCACACTATGAAATGCTTGCTTTGATAAATGAGTTATAAAAAGGTAGCACTTTTGCCACTTGAACACTGTTCTGGCCGCTTAAAAGCGGCTCAGCGAATAACTCATGAATGAATAATAAACTTTAAATCAGTCATTGGCAAGTAAAAGTATAATGTGAGTTTATTGCCTGTCATAATTGCCACAGCTGGTCCTTGATTTGAAATGGGCTGGATATTAAATAGCATGGGGTGTTTTTTTGTCTTGTACTCACCATGCTGAAACCTAGTGCAGAAGGCCTCGTTTAGAACGCTTAGTGGAGTTTAATTTGATTCGAACAACATGTGACCCATTTTCATTAAAACAGTTAAGAGACTTAAACGGTGTGGGATCTGTGGGTATAAACATGTTTAATGCTTTCTGAATTTCACTGACGGTTGTTCCCACAGGCTTTATAAACAGCTGAAGTATTTTCAGTACCACGGACAGCAATCGCCAGGCAATGGCCCAGTCTTTACAGCATACGCTCAGTGCTCGCTTTATTAGGTACATTTGATCGGTTTCATTTACCATGTAGACGTCTTTTCGTTCTACAAGTACAGACTGTACTCCATAAAAAAGACAATGAGTATAAAAACAAGATGTACCTTATAAAGCGGCCCGTGAGAATGTTAGTTCAGCGATACAAGCCACCATTGCTGTTAGACTGCTTTGATTAATGCCCTTCTCTTCGCTCTATAGTGGAGCTTACTTTTTATCCTCTGGCTATTACCTGCTCCTAATTCATGTACTTTTAAGCAAACAGGTGTCCTTGAAGCTCTCTTCAGTCCCTCTGTGCTTTAAAGACTTGCATTGTGTGTTGAACCTTTTTTTTTTTTTTTTCCCTTGCAGTGCCGCCCACCTGATGTGGTTATTGTGGAAACTGTGAGGCTAGTGGGCAGTAAATCTTTTAGAGGCGTATCAAACGTTTCCCTCGACTGTGGAGCCTTGTGTACTATGCCGGCGCACACAACCCAGTGGGGGCATTTGGCTGGTCCAAAAGGAAAACTGCTTTTTTTTTTTTTTTTAAACCAAATACGCTTCTGTAAAACTGAGTCAAATGATTTGTAGGAGTAGATCTAGGTATAGCACTAAATTATCTACAGTAACCATTGTCATTGCCAGTTCCCCACAATGATGGTGTCTGTATGTGTGTGTGTGTGCGGGAGTCACATTTATGTACTATTTGGCTAGATGTTGACATTTTTACATTGTAAGCATTTTTAAAAACCATTTATAAGAGAAATTACAACATTCAAATTTTTCAATAAAGTCAAAGATTCAATCAAGTTAAATATATGCTGAGGTTAGGATTAGGTGTAGGTGGTAGCTAATTGTTGCTAAATAATCATCATGTCAATGAAAAGTCCCCCACCATGATAGTGAGACAACAGTGTGTGTGTGTGTGTGTGTGTGTGTGTGTGTGTGTGTGTGTGTGTGTGTGTGTGTGTGTGTGTGTGTTATAGACACTGTGACTCATATTATGACTGTATAAACCATTTAGTCTTCTGCTTTTTTGCCTGTGTTCTAAAACTAAACGGTGGGAGGTGTAACAGTGAAGCAATTCTTATACTGTACAGAGAAATGGCTTGAAGTATGAAACCGTGTGATAAATGTTTCCACTGGTATCCTCAAGGACCTCATATTTTGTAGTTTGTAGAAACCCATCGAAAAATAGTGTAATTATTTTATTATTATTATTTTTTAATACCTACCAAGTTTTTTTTTTTTTTTTTTTTTTTGGTTGGTCAAGTTTTTGCACTGCTGCGCAGATATTCTGTAGAAATAATTCACGTCTGCATTCTTCCAATAAATGTTTTGTTTTATAAGCCATTCCAAATTATTTAGGACAGAGTAACCCACCTCAGCCAAGCTGTCACTGTTGGGTCCCTGAACAAGACCTTAAACTCACAATTGTTTGGGTTGTAAGACTGAATTCGTTGCAAGTCACTCTGGATAAGGATGTCAACTAAATATAATTGTGTAGTAGTCAGACACAGATCCATAATCCATAGTCCTCTATGTTTCCAGACACTGCATATTTGTGGGATAACCATGGAATTTAGTGCATAATTTAAGGTACTTATGTGGTGTAGCAGTCTAAATTGCTAGCCCACCACTGCAGAGACACAGGTCTCTTAGCAGTGTCTCCAACCTGGCCAGGGGCATCAAAAACGCATTTTCAATGTCTGAGGGAAATATGGATGAATATTTAATCTTCCTCTTCCTGTACCAGCAACCTCTGTTTTCTTTAAAGAAAAGATTGTGGTTTTTATGACAAACAAAGTTTGTTTCTGTGTGTATTAATTCCTTATGTAGAAAGTCGGGCCTGTGGGTAGAGGTGCTCAGAATACTCACTGGACTATGGACCTCCTCCCTCAGTAAAGGGGTGTCCCTTGCGGTCAGACTGAAGAACGTGGTAGATGTACTGAGGAGCAAAAAGGAAATTTGATGTTGCTTGTACTATGTTGTCCTGCTTTTTTGTACACCGATTGGCCAAAAAATGAAAACAAAGTCACTGGTGATTTACAAAAGTGCTTGGCTTGAAAACATTTAGATTCAGGTTGTGCAGGTTATACATGATTTGATATACAGTAGGCTTTAAACATTTGGTGGTCAGGAACAGATTATTCTTGTTTACATTACTTCTGATCGACCAGTTCGAATTCTGACGTTCCACGGTGTTCCTCCACTGGACCTACATTTAGTTGCAGTGAATAATCAGTGGTGTTTTTAAAGGGTAGTTGCAGTGCCAATTTTGGCCTCTCATTCACTCACTTTCTTGTCTGAAAGCATTTGATACCTCTGTTTTCACTGTTTTATTTGTTTTACTGTATTTTTTAAAACCATTTTCTGTCCTGCAAAGCGCTTCTGTACTGTAAAACTACTACTATAAAAGCTGCTACGTCAATAAAACTATTATTATTATTTTATGGCATACAAGCTTCACTGAGTGACTATTAGGTCAGTGTCTGGGGCTTCAAAGCCGATTTTCAAAGCATGCTGCTCTGATCACCAGGGGGAGTTTGAGTTTAATGAGTGAACAGCATGATGTTGAAGTCAGATATTTGATCATTTGAATCAAAAATATTGAAATCCACCAGCTTTAATTAATAGTAGACACTTTGGTAAACATTTAATTCCCACATTTTAATGAAACCGAAGGCTTCCTGCATAGCCTTAAAGGAACTGCCTGTGCTGCTAAGTAAATAGTTAAGAACTTTGCAGTTAATCGTTAAGCACACTGTGAACTGACGGTTTCCACTATGAAAACTTATCAGCTTATTTGCTGAATAACTGTTGGTTTTTACACTGTTTATGAAGTGACTGGTACATTAACCGTACAGAAAAATAACATGGCAGTATAATTAACTAAGCCCTTAATAATCACTTATCTATTACGTAGTATGTACTAAAGGTTAACTGTCAATTAATATATTAATGACAGACAATTATGTCCTGCTACAGTAGGGTGGTTGGTTTCTGTGCTACCGGTTAGGCTCCAGCTCACTGCATTCCTGATTATGTACATGACTATGAAAATAATATAAATATATAATATAATAATTGCTAACTAATTACCCACACATCTGTTAATTGAGGCTCATTTTGTCCCTTCTTGTAAGCTTTGATCAGAGTTTGTGTCAAATAGCACACCTCCTTATCAAGGGCAACATATGACAAGGGGTGTGCACTATTTAAAAAAAAAAAACAGCCCTAATATCTCACTATTTTGGGGCGATTTAACAGAATGGTAATTTAGATGATACTTTGGTGGTGTATATCTTCGATCAAAGTATTTAAAAGTTGTTTGAAACCAACTGCCTGAACTGGCACCATGTCTTTTATGATATAATTGGCGACACCATTTGCTATGTTTTACCATACGTTGATTCTCTTGTTGTAACGCACTATTTGCAGAATAATTTGATGTCTTTGGAAGATTTTCAATTATGTCTTTGTGCTGGTCCCAGCATCCCCGGTTTGATCCCGACCCCAGACTCTGTCTTTGTGTAGTTTGTATGTTCTCCCCATGTCTTGAGTGGGTTTACTTTGGGTACTCAAATTTCCTCCCACAGTCCTTAGACATGCCTGAGGTTCACTGATTGTTATTAAATTATTATTAAATTGGCCCTATCTGCAAATGTATAGCTAGTTTTGATGTACACTTGTGTCAAGGTAACGTTGTGCCTGTCATAAACAGCCATTAATGCTATAAGCATAATTATAATGTAAATATAATAAATAGCAAAAAATGAACGCGTTATTGAAACGTGGTCATATTATGCAAGCTTCATTGATGCTTCTGTTGATGGACTAATTTCATGTGACTGACATCTGTGTCGTGTAATGTTCGGGTCTGGATCTAGTCTCAGTTTACGACCATTTTCTATTCAACTGTGGACTTTGTGAAAGGTTCAGTACACCTCTTATAATCTGCAGGATGTTCTACTGTCACAGAAATCTGGGTCAGACTGTGCTGTGTTCAAGAGCATCTCTCTCACTCTCTCTCACTCCCCCACTCTCTGTATCTATTTCTCCTTAGAACACATTCACCAATCATCCAGCCGTCTCACAGTTCAGACAGATGTTTATATGCGTACTTTTTAATTTTTATGTTCTAATTACATTATTATTGCTGTTTTTCATGAAAAGTTTTCACATTCACATACATTTTACGTTTTTATTTGCATTTCACTACAGAGCTCGTTTCAGCCTTCGTTTTGCCTGCCGTCCAGGTGTCTGGCATCACGTGCAGCCATGATTAGCTTTGTCTCATGGAACAGATTTTGGTCAGGGGATCATCCCCTGGACTGCAAGAGCAACCTCTACCCAGAGGTACCCTGTGATGGGTTACACCTTGTAAATGCCACAAAAATGAGACCGCATGGATATAACAAAATATACAGGTATACTCTGTTTATAATCCAGCCAAAGAACAGTCGATTGCGTTAACTTCCAGGGTCTTAAAAGTTAGAATAAATTATAATGGGGGACATAAAAATCTGTCTGTTTTAACTTCAAACTTTGTGACCCTCAATAGATAGATACAGAACAGCAAAGACTCGTGGATCTGCAGCCAATGAATGCTGCATACAAGATCCTCAAGCAGAGGCAGGAGTTAAAGAGCTACTTAGTAAAAGTCAATCGTTTACTAGAAAGCTCGATTCCTTACCAGTTTGTGCTTGCTTGTTAGGTAGTGTTCGGATTGTAGACTGTTTTTAGTCTGTTGATGAGTTTAGAGGACTTTTGATCAGTGCCCTGTTTCACAGAATGTAATGCATGTAGTGTTAAACAGCACTTGGGTGTGTCATTATTACCCTTTGGGCAGTTTGTCTTTAAGAGCTGATGATGTATGGGATTTATTCACAGCAGAAAAGCTTACTCATTGTTGGTGATCAGGATTTATCAATGGAGGAAAATGTGGCCTTATGTGCCCCCCCCCTCTCTCTCTCTCACTCTCTCTCTCACACACACACACAATTGTCACATTTGTTCTTTCAGTCCTACACTAATTGTTTCTGTTTGTTTACAGAGAAATCAATATTCAGCATGAACCTTTTGTCCTTTCCCACAGCTGCGGCTATCATAACCTTTCTCTGTCAGGTTCATTTTAATGTGTTTGGATTCTTTAATGTCCCATGATGTTTATATTATAAATGCCCTGTTAATTTGTTAAATACACCAATCAGTAAGTTTCATGTCTTAAAAACTTTGAAAGTCTGGCCAGGGGTAAAAAGCAAGCATGCACTTGCTTAAAGGCGCATGAGCAAAAAGAATCATTCATTTAAAGTACATTTTTACATCTCTTCTTTTTACAAAATCAGATTTGGAATTGGAGAGAGCGCGTCCATTTTTTCCTATTCTGATTTGTTACTGTTATCAAGACCTCTATCGTTAAAGTGAGCAGACGTTCATCAGATGGCCATTAAATTGTGCTTACCTGTAATTTATAAATAGTTGGTTTTTGGTTGTTTTATATTTAAGCCTAAAAAAAAGGTAGAATAGTACAGGTAATAATGACAAATACAGGCAAAAAAACCATGAATGCTACATAGTACTGTGCATAAACTAACTACCCACTTAGCATAACTGTATGCAAAAAAGGGCTTTTATTCTGTCAGCTTGCTAGATAGAGTCTGCATTATTAAATCACAGTTCCATCCCTCAGGCTCAAGCACTTTTGTTAAAATTTTATATTTTACTGGTATGCCACATTAATCTGCAGAAAATGTCCACACTGCCTGCTGGAGAATTTTAAGGTTATCACATTTTTAACTTGTGACATTTTTGTGGACTTATTGCTTGAAGGCCCAGGAAGTTGCCTGCCTTGTCTGTCCCTAATTTTGTGTTTAAAGCTGAATAATGCTGAACCAGGCCAGCTAACCTGGTTAGCAAAGGTTTTCTCACATGCAAAAACATCTGCTTCTTGTGTATTTTTATTACATATGCATACTAGATTGCTATCACCCAAATTGTTTTTGTTCCGTTATCTTTGCCTCTTGTTACATACAGTATACTGCTCACAAAAAATAGGGGATATTTCACTAATTGGGTACACTTGTTCAAAAGCCAGTCACATGGCAGAAGCAAGACATTCAGACATGGTCAAGATGACCTGCTGAAATTCAGTATGGCATGGTTATAGCTGCTGGTCAGAGTATTTCAGAAACCTAACAAAAATGATTTGGTACCTGAACCATAGATGAAGAAATACAAAAAAAAAGATTTTCAATCAATATTATATCTCTTGCATCATTGCACATTCTGGAATATATTTGCAGTATATGGAAAATACACAAAAGCGGGGAAAAACAGTATCTGTATATTTACCTAGTTTTTTTATTTAATTAAAAACAGTATGGGCCCATGATCTTTAATGTTTTGTCTGGTCAAATCCATCTCCATTTTGTTACCGTATATCCAAGGCATAAGGAAAATAATTACCCATGAAAATAAGAGCTGTGGAACAGAAGCAAATCAATAAATTCAATCTATCTTAATTCTGTTTCTTTTCTGTTTCTAGAGCCATCCATATAAAATAATGAAGCATGTGTGTGTTAGGAGCCGTAGTAGTTTCTTTCTGCCCAGCTTTCTTTCTGTATACTTATTTTTGCTGGACTAAAAATATCTCGGACGTCACCAGGGCCTTACCATCTTGGTAAAGGAATCAAGATTTGAGTCTAAGCAGTCATGGTTGGTAATTCTATGTGAGGTGCACAGAGCTCATTGAAAGTCATCGGATGACTTTTTAATATGTATAAGTGTTTAGTTTCAGGATTAGTTATGAAAACGTTGATCGATTTTTATCTTGTATGTAAGAGTGGGCTGATTTCCCAGACGTGGATTAGGTGGAGCTTTGGACTGAAATGGAATGTCGATGCACATTCACAATTGGAAGATCTTTCAAACCCAGGATTAGGACTAATCATCAACTAAGACACAGCCCTTAATTAATGGTTCTTCTCAACTCCACGGCTCCCAAACAACCTTGTTGTTTTAGCTTTATTACATTATTATTGGTTCCAAAGCGTCTCGACTATTGCATTCTTTGGGCAGACCATGTGATACTAATGACTTTACTTTTTAGCCATGTGCTCTTCCTTTAGTTGTTCCTCATTCTGTGTCCACATAAATGGTCCTGGACATTTGTTACGAACCTTAGAGACTTTTTGTCTCCATCTCTCACAGACGGAGATGCAGAGAAAACTGTGTGATGGAAGGGGGTTATTGAGCGTTTGGATAACGATATTGATTTTCAGACTATTCACTGAAACGTCCCATTTGCCCCAGTAGGAGCTTTGGGCACCTTGGCTCTTGCTGTGTGTGTTCTGTCTGTAAAGTGTGTTGTGTCTGCAAGCGCTCTTTTGTTAGTCCACTCATTTGCAATTTCTTAATGTAAAACCGCCCTTTGCTCAGTGCACGTCTCTCTTTCTCTTTGCTGGCAGACAAATATTCCATTCCTTCAGAATGTATTAAGTCATGACCAGTTCCTCTACGGCACAGTGGATACACAGTTCATTGACGAGAACACAGACCTTTTCAACCTCAAACCTGGCCAGAACCGAGCACAGAAACTCCTGCATTATCTCGGTACGTACTGCAATAGACGGCAAGGATTTTCTGATTAACCATATTGTAAGAGTAGGTCAGGTTCGGTCCAAATGTGAGTGGGAATGCAAATAGACAGATATGATCACACTATTGATGCAGTAAGTCAATTCTCTTTCATTTTAATGGTAACATTTCCATGGTGGGTATGTTAGACTTCCTGTTCTCTCATCTTTGTATTGATGCAAGACTTTCCTTAGAAGCTACTTTAAAGATTGGCTGGGTTGAATCATCACTTCAAGCTTGTTGTAGCTGACTTCCAATTTAAATACAGCAGCTGTAGCATTGTAGCTTCTGAGCTTTCAGTCTAAATGTGTGTGGATGCTCTAATCTTAGGTCATGTTATGGTGAATGGTCCCACTACTCCGATCCCTGTCATGGCTAAGCCATCCTCCATTGATCCAGCCGTTCCGACTGTACCTCTGGGTAAGCAGTGCACCCACGTGTACAAACGTGCATACACACATTCTCAGACTTGGTCATACTAAAGCAAACCTGTTAAAGAACTGCTCTACACACTGCACTGTTACCTTCTACAGTTTGCTTAGAATCCCGACATGAAATGCAGACGTAATGAAAATGCGTTTGCGAGAACTGAGTAGCCTAATATCAGGAATCATGTCATGCAGGTGGTTGACATTTAGGTGGGTTTATGAAGGGATCCAAACATTTGTTTGCAATTCTGTTTCCATTTTGTTTAAGGCAATGCGATAAGTGTACAGAGAATTAATTGAGGCTTACAAAGAATATTCCATTGTTTATAGGAAGTGTACCTATTAAGCCATGAATGTCTGTATGAGAGAGGAAGATGGAGCACCTATTTGAGTAATGGCACTGTTAAAATGGTGTTGTTATTTAGTGGGCTCTACACAGCCTGGCAATTCTGATAAAGTACATAGGTGGGATTTTGTGTGCGCGTCTTTGCATGTGTATGTGTGCTGCATTCCCTAGGCGATCCTCCAACTGGGTTTAGGGATGTGTTGCTGAGGGAGGGCCCTGCTGGCTTCGCCAAGGCGGTGCGCTCCCACAAAGGTTTGCTTCTGATGGACACGACCTTCAGAGATGCCCACCAGTCTCTCCTGGCCACCCGGGTGCGCACCCATGACCTGAAGAAGATCGCACCCTTTGTAGCTCACAACTTCAGCAACCTGTTCAGCACTGAAAACTGGGGAGGTGGGTCACACCTTTCTCTCTTCTTGCGCTCATTAAATGATTCTTTTGCCCGTTTGTTGCTCGAGTCTGCATTGCATATTGTGGTGTTTATTGCATTTTCAAGCATTCCGTTTTCATCTCACCTCTCATACCTTCAATGAAAGCAACTGCATGCATGTGAATATAATCCAGTCATTATTTGATTTTGCCAGTCACCTTATTAGCAAAGTGTCAACTTGCACTTTAACTGGCATACGCTCAGATCCTGGATCAGACTAAAGTTATTATTAGAGTTCAAAAATCCGATAAAGACACTAGCCCATTAATCATGTTTGTTAGAGTAAACATGTTTCCAGTTCTGTGCTGCCGCTGTTTTTCAGTACTCCGTATCGGGCTTTTCTTGTTATTTAGTTTGAGTCACTGTAAAATATTAACAGTGACAGAGAAATTCTTACGAACATACAGGTGTAAACGTGGTTTGGTTGGAATGGTTTAAATCCTGAACCCAGTAATGATTAAAACCAGTGGCATTTTAGCTTTTGAGAGAATACACACTGCTCATGCGATCCAACCTAACACAACACACTCTTCTCAGTCTGATGAAGAACAAAGAGAGATGAAATGCCCAAAATCTACACTGATCATAATGGGTGATTCCAGCTTCTGCCACTTATAAAAGAAGAATACAGTTCAGTTGTCCAGAGAGAGAGGGAAAATTATTTCTTTAAATGTTTATTGCTCTATAGAGCTCTCTCTCTCTCTCTCGCACACGCACTCGTGCGCACGCGCACACACTCTCATTCTCCAAGGCATCTTCCTGAATGCAATGACCCAGATGGTGCACATATAAACAACAGCTGAGGAGAATCAAACCATCTGGGAACTACAGTAAGAAAATGGGCACCTGAAGCACCAGAGATGTTCCAAGACAATTTTTACACTTAGGAGAGAGAACCTTCAAGCTGGGACAAGTTTTGTTCATACACCTTCTGTGAGCATGCATATACTGGATATTAGAACTGGTTACATTTCACAACACCAAACCATGGTTTGTGAAGAAGCTCAGGTTCTCTAGATACCATAAGGACCAGGCACACAAAGGTGGTAATGAGGAGTTTCATGCCATTGAACAAAAGATGGGTACAGCAATTCAACAAGCCAAATAACAGGAACTGAGCAACACTCAATTGCAGCTTAAAGAGCACTCCAACTCATCACTGAATAGAAAAAACATTTTTCGGCATTTCATACCATCGTGTGATCGCTGCTAACAAGCTGGCTAAAAGCACAAAAACAGTCGAGTTGAAGACTCAAATACACACTCCTCCTCCAATGACAATACAATGCAATGACAACTCCGTCCATTCCCCAACCTGTCCTGACTCAGTTCTATGGATCAACATTAGGAAACGAACTCATCTGACACAGTGTGGCCCCTGTACACCTAAAATACAGAAAAGAACTTCTTTCAGTCTAGAGTTTGACATTTCAGTGACCATAACACTAAAAGCAGCTAGATGGCAGATGTTAGCTTCTTGAAGCAAAATCTCAACAAGAATTTATTTTTCAGTACTGAGGTGGGAACCGTTATTTTATTTTGTTTGGTTTTTATTTAAATTAAGCTGATTTTGAGTAGCTACACTATTTCAATAACCGGGCAGTGGAATATTGTTAATAAAATAACACATCCTTTCCGTTTCTTAATGTTTGTAATCTTTGCTGTGTTATGAATGTCATTTATAAAAAAAAATGCTGCATCCAGATCGAAATGCCAGATTACTGCAAAGCTCGTTATACAGTTATGTTTCAGACAGTAAAGACAGTAAATAATTACAGGTAAGGGTCTGATTGGAATCTGGGTCTTGCCTATAAAAAGGCTCTCAGTGGAACATCTGTGACTGAGAAAAGTGGAAAGACGCTTCATTATTTTAGTCAACAAAGGTGAATGGTTAACGGATAAAGAATTGTTTTAATACTGTGGACACAGAACATTACGTTAAGAAAACGGTGACTTCTCTTATGTTGCATTTAATTGATAGAATCCAGATCAGTCAAATTACCAGTGAGGCTGTTTTGATTTTCAAGGTACAAACATGTGCCGTTTGTCTGCATTACATTCTGTGAAAAGGACATGCTAGATGTCAACCAGTCTGTAGTCAGTCTTTTTAGGCTACTGTAATGTAAATATAAAGTGTTTTTTACAGTACGTTCAGCATTCTTAAAAACGCCATGTAGAGCTAGTTAGAAATACGTAGCAGTAAGTCATATACGCAAGCAGGAAGCAATCGGTACAAAAAGTCTAAAAAGCAAATATGTTCTCATTATATTAAGTAAAATATAGTAATAAGTTCAGTACTGTACTGTATACTGTAACATCATACAGAGGTTTTGAGGCTATATATGGCTGTGAAGTAAGCAGTTAAATGACAGGTTTTATTTATGATTTTCATAATTTAGTTTTAAATCCCCCGTTATAATTTATTATAATTTTTTTAAGACCTCGGTTGTTAAAGCCAATTCAAGACAAGTTTTTGCCTGTGCTAAGATCTTGGAGAGTCTGCCGTTTCACAGAAAGCACAGGCAAAAACTGGACAAACGATTAACTGCACTAATTATAGAAGTATTTAACCTTTCCTTTTTGTTGTTATTTGTATCTCTGGCTGTTTCTAGGTGCTACATTTGATGTAGCGATGCGCTTCCTGTGCGAGTGTCCATGGAAGAGGTTGCAGGAGCTGAGGTCTCTCATGCCCAACGTGCCTTTTCAGATGCTCCTAAGAGGAGCCAACGCCGTGGGTTATACCAACTACCCCGACAATGCTGTGTACAAGTCAGTACCATCACAATTTACCATGTCACTCAGTATAATATAATGAATATAATGGGGATCTGGAACAGATTCATTTAATTTACATTATTCCTTATGGGACAAATTTGTTTATTGCTCATCGTTTTCATTACTCGACGTGACTTTCTGGAACCAGTTAATCTTTATTTCCTTAGTGTCTATACACTTAAACTAAACTATTGCATAGACCTGATAATTTATTTATTGAGGTTAATGATCCAATATTACCTATGTGTGCAGCAATAAGCGCAACTAAATTATTCTAGTAACGGTTTATCAGTCCTGCAGGTAAGGCTGAAGGAATTTGCTTACAGTCGTAAATACAGACCTGCTTCAGCAATAACAACAATATTATTGTAATAATGCATATAACAATGATGTTGATTACAATTATTTAAAAAAACTAGAGTATTTGTAATATACATATCCTAGTATTCATGTACATGGCTGTACTGGTAAATCTGTAATTTAACATATAGTGTGTTAGAAACAAATAAATGAAGCTAATTAATGAAAGTGTAAGTAATAACCTTCGGGTATTGAGTTTATTGGTAATATTGCCAATTAGCTAGTTTCATGCTAGATTTGGCGAGATTTTTTAAAAGATTTTCACTTTGTCAAGAGTTGTTTTGGCGAATAAAGAAAAGATGAATAGAAGTGCGTTACACAAAAAACATGTTGCCAGAGACCTAGATAAAGCAGCTTATGACTTGTAATACTTGAATTGACCACAAATCCATATGGTATGCTTCGGTTCTATAACAGTGATAATTGGAAAATGTGTCAAAATGCATATAACTAGATTTGAGCTCATCTCCAATTATGGGTTATGGTGGGCCGGGGACAAACCAGCAGCAGAATACACATTCTCACACTGACACTTTTAGACATGCCAATTAACCTAGCGCACGTCTTTGGAATGTGGGATGAACCCAGGTCTCTGGAGCTGTTAGGCAAAATTGCCATCGTTTATAGGCATATAAAACCAAAAGTCTATGCGCAAAATGAACATAAATGATTGTATAAATCGAGGCTTGATATCTCGTGTGTGCATGCATCATAAGCTGGCTTTGGTCCATCAAACCACCATTTATTTCCATTTATTTTATTGTTCCTTTAACCATGACATTGACATGACAGTTCGACTGTTGCCTGCTGTCCTATCATTGCAGGTTCTGTGAGGTAGCCAAAGAAAACGGCATGGATATCTTCCGAGTGTTTGACTCTTTGAACTACCTCCCAAACATGCTGCTCGGAATGGAAGCAGCAGGTACAGCGGGAGCGGTGGTGGAGGCAGCTATTTCCTATACCGGTGATGTCTCTGACCCCATGAGACAGAAATATTCCCTAGATTACTACCTGAAGCTGGCTGATGAGTTGGTGAAGGCTGGCACGCACATCCTTTGCATCAAGGTGCAGAATGTTTCGCTTGTAGTCAAAAACAGGATGCTAAATATCATCTGCATGCTGTTTCTAAGTGCTATGCTTTCTCTGTTTCTGCATGCATCCTTTCTCACTGGTGCTCTTTCCACTTTACTGCCACCCACTTGTACTACAATGCTGAGCCGCTGTCTGTCTCTTACTCACACTGACACTTGCCCACACACTTACACTGGCTATATCTGCTACAGGACATGGCAGGGCTGCTAAAGCCCGAGGCTAGCCGTTTGCTAATTACAGCACTGCGAGATCGCTTCCCAGACACGCCCATTCACGTGCACACTCATGACACTGCGGGTGCCGGTGTGGCGGCTATGTTGGCTTGTGCCGAGGCCGGAGCTGACATTGTGGATGTGGCCGTGGACTCCATGGCAGGCATGACCTCCCAGCCCAGCATGGGGGCCATCGTGGCCTGCACCAAGGGAACTGAACTAAATACAGGTAAGTAGTAGATTAAAGGTATAGTTTAGCCAAAATCGATTGTACACCATTTTATTTTATCCCTAATGTAATCAGCTAAGACATATTTGATATTAGAGATTTGCTTCTATAGTATTGGATTGTGGAGTGTGGCCGCCTAGCAGTTAAGGCTGTGGACCAGAATGTCCTAGGTCCAAATCCCACCCCTGATACTGCTGGATCATTAAGCAAGGCCCTTAACCCACAGTAGCTTAAATTGTAATAGTTGTAACTGCTAAGACTGTATCAGTTGTAAGTCACACTGGATAAGGGTGTCTGCTAAATGCCTAGGTGCAGCGACAGAAAACAAAAAGTCTTAAGTGGAAAGCTAAAAGGCAACTAAAGGACTTGAGGAACTCTATGATCGAGAGGAAAAGTGAGCAGATCAAATATATAGACGAGTGCCATACAATGTAAGGTCTTATAAACAAACAATGAAACTTTGAATTCTGTCTGGAAGCTCATGGGTAACCAGTGCCGGGTAGCAAGCAAAGGAGTAATGCATTCCTTTTAATTTGTACGTGTGAGAAATGAAGAACAGCATGGACTGGCAGGCTTATTGACTAAGACTCAGAGTGGATAACCTTAATTCACTTGACCATAAGACATTTCTGCACATTTTAAGGTGAGCAAAAGTTTGGACCACCGTTTTGTAAGATCATGGAACAAACCAGAATTGAAAAGACGTTTAATGTAATTCCCTATAGTCGCTGTGCTATCATCTACGCATTCAGGAAATCAACAAAGCTTTCATTTTACATTACATTTACAACATTTAAATGCTTTGTGTTTTCATCAGTAGACCTATTTTATCGTGCTAGCTTATTTTTGATTTGTATACCTCATTAAGGCAGGCCTAAATTTTGGGAATATACACCAATATATTATTAAACAAGATCATCAGGAAAGCAGATTAAAAGTCAAAAAGTTGTTTGATTACACAAATGACATGTAAACTCAATTACTGTGATTGGCTAGTGAGTGACATTCATGGAGGTAAACATGAGCGTATCAAACTGGACGGGAGTGTCTCTGCAGTGACTGTAGAGTGTACGGTCACCCAGGACTGCCAAAACACACTGCCAGTGATGGGATGAGATTGTCCAGCAGTTCTTGTAGAATCTGTGACATTAAGTACCCAAGAAATGCACGCTACTCACAAAAATTAGAGGATATCTGAGGGTATTTAATTTTTGTAAGCAGTATATTTATATTGTAAGCGGTATTTGTTCCCTTTTTTGCTAACCACATTTAGCCCCACAGCTCCAGTGCAAAACCTTAAACTTGTTTAGCTTAAAGACTATATTTGACTAAATGGAAAATGTGTTGTTCAGTTATCTCAGTTAAGCTTTTCATTTCACATTTTATTTGGATATTATGTATGCTGTGTTAATTGTGCATGGTTTACAGTTGAAAATTCCCTGGAAAGGATATCAGTTTACAACTGTTTACAGTTTGATTGTTGGTTGTACTGTAAACCGTTCTTTTTGCCGTGATTTTCTTGTCAGACTGCAGCACTCTTATCGTGCCAAGGTGGAGCTGACAGGTGGCATTTATTCACTCTTGAGTGGTAAAGATTGGTTGGCACCTGTTTGTGCTAGCTTAAAAACACTTGCCCCTTTAATGACCTTTAATATTTGTAATCTTGTTTTTTTTTTTTTTGCTCATTAACATTGCCTGTTCGTCAAGCGCCCATATCAGCCCGAGTGGCACGTTTCAAATAACCATGCACACTCCAGCTGTCTTTTTTTTAATTTTTTTTATTTTTATTTTTTAATTCTGGCATAATTCTTGCACTTTTTGCCCTGTTTGCTTAATTGAAGCGTCTTTTTGTTGACTCTTTTTTTGGGGCCATAAGTTCATAAGCTGTGTGCTCGTGTTATTCCCTTGACAAGGATGAGCGAGGTCAGAGAATGTCATCCATTACAGGACTAACTCAGAACAGAGCCCAGCAGATGAGAGTGGCTAATGAAAGAGCTGCAGGATGAGCACTGAGCACACGAGCCCACAGAAAGGAGCATTGGGTGAGAGAGCGCGACAAGTGCAGAGCACACCAGCGTGTAGGGGTAATGGAGAAAAGGGCAAAAGGAAGGGTCACATTGCACAGACATCATTTGGAAGTGGTCAGTGGTTGTTTGACCTTTCGTTAATTGTGACTTTGCAAAAACTAATGGTGCTTAACCTCTCATTGAGAGTGGCACCTTGCTGTGTGTTTGTGTGCATGTCTGTATTAAGTTTAAAATGGTGTAATCTACGTGGTCTTAACTTAAGCAATAGAGAAAACCAGTGATGGATTGCAGTCAAATCCATATTTTAATTCACTCGAAGTTTGTGATGTAAAATTTTGCAGTTCTGTACTTAATTGTTGTTTTTCTACGCGTTTCTATGCAGGGCCATAACCTTTTATACACGACAGACCAGCGACTGGGCCCAGCTGAGCAGCGCTTAAAATACAGCTAATATAAAGCTGGAAATTTTTTTTTTTTTTTAATATTGCTAAAACACACCTACAAAATAGGTCTGTCTTGTCATCTAAATCTTTAAATGCAACAAAAACAATGTGCAGTGATCAATTCTTTGCAGTGTAAAAATAGCTGTAGTTAAGCAAGGTTTAGCAAAGTAAATACAAGCAGCTGAAAGGGTGTGAGTGCCCCAGCTCATAAATCTGATTCAGGGTAGTATCACCTTTAGAAGCAGACTTTCCTGGATGTTTGTTTGAGGCTGCAATAACTCTTGAGACTCATGGGTTCATTGCTTCAGGTGCTCCAGATCTTATATTTGTTCACTTGACTTATAGGACGCTGCTCAATTCCGATTCCCTGCTTTCTCTTTGATTCTCTAGCCGCCACATTTAGTCTTGTCCTTCCAAAATCAAGTTGGATTTATAATTCGATCTGTGAAATACAGGTATGTGCCATTCAACGACCACATTACATTCCGTGAAACAGGTCATTGATGAAAAATGGTCGTTGGGAAATACCATAGTCACATTGTCTTATTGTGCGTCAATACACAACTTTATATAATTCTATATCAATATGACCTAAAACAGATTTAGGTCTTATTTGACATAAATACATCCTAAAATGAGATGGAGAACCCAGTTTTAATAGAATGTTTGTCATATAGTTTGGCTAGAAGTCTTTTTTTTACATTTGAACCTGGGGCTTTTGCTAGTCAGGTGTGGTGGCTTAGATTGAAAGTTGTCAGTTTACTATATATTTATGTATATATTTTGGAATCCCAGCCGTATTGTTTCAGTATGATACAGTATGTACATACAGCCATAATTCCACATTCAATTAAATCAGGCAGTTTAAAATGACATCACTTTCAATGCCTGGTTAGCAATAAGGCCATTTTAAAGTAGACTTGTGAAAAGCTCTTTATATGCATTGTCCATGTCCTCATACACTGGAAGCCTTTTGCATGGTGACTTGTCCTCTTTCAGCAGAATGAATACCAAGAAAGTTAACTCAGCCTCCATTGTGGCCCCATTAAGGCTGATTAGTGCACTGCTTCCTCCCTGAAGCCGACTGAGGTTTCTGGTTTTTTTTTCTTCTTCTTCCTACTATTTAGGTCTGGGAGGTCATTAAGGCACTGCTTAGAGAGTTCTGTGCCCTCATTTCAGCATGCAGGCTTGTTGTTGATTAGTCCAATTACTGCAATAGCACTGGCAAATCTGGGATTGTGGCTTTGTTACTCTGCATTGCAATATGTTTGTAAAGTAACCTAGAGTATATACTTGGGCTTATGCAGACGTCCTGGCCACCATAATTTCGAGTTACAGGATTTGTTCCTTTTCCCCCCCATATTTTCACATATCGGCTGACTATTAAAACAGTGTACAGTACAGAATGGATTTCTGAATTTCTGATTTTTTTTTGGCGACTAAATCGAGGGAATTAACTCACAGTAACTAGAGAAACACTTTTTGTCAGAGCTTGAAAGAGCCTGTATTTAGTGCCAAGAGCTACCAGTTTCATAATCCTTGCTAAAATTCCGGTATTTATCAAAAGCCTTTATCCAGAGCGACCTACAATTTTGCTGAGGGTAAGGGTTAAGGGTCTTGCTTGAAAACTCAACAGTAGCTTCTTAGAAGAGCTTGGATTTGACATCAACCTACTGATTACCAATTCAAACCCCTGAACGCGTGATTGTGGTTTAAAATTATTCATATACTTTGTCTTACATTGCTAAGAGCTTCCACTACATTTTGGAATACAGCTCTGAGGTCTGCCACTGATATTGCACAGTAAGCCATGCTCACTTTTGGCATTCTTCTTCATTTCAAATAATATCTGATGGAGTTACGGTCAGGAGAACTGACTTGTTAGAGAAAAACACACTGATAGATTTTCTTCTCTGAGTTACTGAGATGTTCTGTGCAGGGCATCCTGCTTCCATTGTTTGTTCGTTAATCCTTGCTTTTATAAACCATAATATGGGGGTGGCACACTGGCTCGGTTGGCATCACCGCCGCCTCGAAGCAAGATGGTCCTGGATTTAACTCCAGGGTGGAGCAGCCTGGGTCCTTTCTGTGTGGAGTCTGCATGTCCTCCCCGTGTCTGTTGGTTTACTCCGGGTACTCTGGTATCCTCCCACAATTTAAAATCATGTACCATGATTACTCTAAATTGGAACTGGCAAATTTGATTAACCTTGTGTCTAGATATAAGTGTGTGTGTGTGTGTCTGTCTGTCTGTCTAAAATGGCCACTGATGCTAATATCAATGTTAAATTAACCAAATAAACAAACACCATAATATGACCCTGCTAGTAGTACACGTGCCTGTTGTGACTATGCATAACATGTCCTTTAGTTCTGCTCAGCAATCCAAGATTTAAAAAAAAAAAAAAAATCTTTGTTGCTTCTTATTGTTTAGGAAGCTTACCCAAAAGTAGGAGGAAACCGTGCCACTCTGCTAATACAGCACAGCACAAGCCAATTATCTGCATGATGGGCAGTAGAGTATGTACGATCAATGTACGCCATGCATGCAGCTTATTTTGGCTTACTTCTTAGCATGGGCCAGTACAGTCATTTTATAGATACTGCATTGTAGGTGGAGGTCTATTTAGAGGTCTTTAAGGGGATGCTTGTAAAGTTTGTGAACCCTTCAGAATTGGTTATATTTTTTGCTTAAATATGATCTTAGACATCATCAGACTTTCAGACAAGTAGAAGAATAGACCTAAAAAAAGAAGAATAAAGTTTGTTTTGGAGTGGTTTTCAAAGTCTTGACTTTAATCTGATAGAAATGTGAAGAACCCCACTAGCGTCCCAGAGTTGAAGCCATTCTGCAAAAACCACCAAGTCTATGTGTAGGACTGATCAACATTTACAGAAACATTTTGTTGCAGTTGTTGCCGGGTAAGAGGGTCACACTGGATACTGAAGGCACAGGTTCGCAGATATGTAATAGTGGATCATTTTCCTGAGCAAATAAATGACCAAATGTAAGATTGGTAGGTTCTTTCCTAGGGTTTAATTGTTTTGCCTTGACCTTCCACTGACTGATGCGTTCTCAATATTTGGTGGGCTCAATAACATTTGCTTTTCTGTTAAAGATTTTTGGTACTTTCTCAGCATTAGTATTTAAATTGAGCGTTACAGGATAATAACTGAACGCGTGAGCTGACGAGAACGTACAACACAATGAGAAACACCCACGGGCTGCCATTTGTGGTGAGAGATAGTGAAAGAGCTGCTCAGACACTATTGCACTTACAGAGGATGACTGTATAGAGAACAAAGCATCTTATTATTCCCTTGCTATCCAGCTGAGTAAGAGCAGTGTTCAGATTTATAGAGAGATCAGACCCATTGACGAACACAATCACCAGGTTCTACCATCAATTTTGATGGTGCCAAAAGGTGGCATGGCTCATAAAGCTCCTATAGATTCACTGGTGCCTGTTTTGAAACCCTGGAGGTTGGTTGGTACAACATCTCACAAGTTTGTGAAATGCAGACAGGCGCCGAGACGTGTTCAATGCATTCACGTTTTCAGGTTCAGTTCATTGTTGGTGTAAACGACTTTCGTTGAAAAAGGGTGTATCCTGTTAATCGTCATCAAATGGTAATACAGGTACGCGGCATTTAATGATTGCATTATTGACGTTGACTGGACACTCCCATAGGGTCACTACAGTACATTACTACTGTAATCTATAGTGTTTACAAAACTTGGTGTATTTCATTATGGGGTGTTTCAAATTGATTAACATTTTGTGAGTGGTATAAAAAGGGTATTTTCAAAAGAAAACTGCATGCAAGGTATACGTAAAATGCATATAGCTCTGAAAACACAAGTGGAACACTACCATCTTCACACCAACCCTAATGCCACTACACTTTTAAGTCAAATTCCCCAAAATTGTAGAAAATACATACTGCGGTACCTGGATAAGGGAAAGATGTAACACTTAAGAGGATGGTTTAATGGACCTGATAGTTTTGTTTGACAGAATCCAAGAATGAAGACAGTATTTCAAACAAAAAGGGCAGCCAGACCAAACAGTGACACAAGTGAATGTGAACCAAACATTCAAAATGTAGTATTCAAATATTCCCTAATTAAATATCGCCTAATTTTGTGAGCAGTGTAGTTATAGGCTAAAGAGACAAGTAGTCAGGGGACAAACAAGGGAGTACTACTAACACTAGGACAGGCCACACCTACAAACACCGATTTATAGCTTGTTACAAATAAATAGTGGAAAGTCATACGCAAAAATGTATAACTTGCATGAAAAGTCTCCAAATGCATCAAATGACTTGGTGCAAACGTGAGCTAATGAGCAAGCGACGTTATGTGGCAGAGCTAAAATACAGAGTTTTATTTCCTTATATAATTAATTATCATTTTTAAGTTGTTAAAGTGAACGGATGTTTATTTAGATGGTTGTTAAATGGTGCATAGCTGTAATACCCTCCAACTTTTAATCGCTTCATCAATCTGTATGAACTTCTCCATCACTCATTTTCTGCTCGCTCTCTCTCTCTCTCTCTCTCTCTCTCTCTCTCTCTCTCTCTCTCTCTCTCTCTCTCTCTCTCTCTCTCTCTCTCTCTTGCACACGAAACCAGTTAATTATGGTTAAGATATATAAGATGTATTATGGTCAATATCTGCTCTGTATATGTGCTGTGATAGACATGTACTGACAGATGTGCATTTCTAACCATACTTGTGTTTACAGCGCCTACAGACATTATGAAGCTGCATAAGAGTATGAACAAACTTGTCTGCCTGGGGGTGGTGAATTAAGTGAATACAAGTGGGCTGGTGTAGTTTTTCCAGTCATTTAATGGAACTCGTTGCAGTGGTTTGAGTCTAGGGCGCCATGTTGGAGCTCGATTGTGCTGAGCACAGTGCGCCGTAATTAGGGAGGGCGAGTAGGTTAAATGTGCATGTAAACTGTTTGAGTGAAGCATCTCGTTGATTGATTAATTGGCTGCTGCTGATAAGTGATGGCACTGCAAGGGGCCGGAAGCAATTCATGCCCGTTCCCCTGCACCCCCCAACCCTCCACACTCCTGATTACACGCTCCAGTAGGTTACAGAGCCAGTGTTTGATTAGCAGCCAGTAAAGTACGCAAGAGATTTTTTTAGATGATTAATAATGAAATATTAATGTCACGCAGCTATTTGTTTTACTGTCTTCACTGTTCAGATTAAGATTACATCCTTTGTTGGAATGTTCTAATTGCGAGAAACAGGAAATTCAGATAAAATCACATCCAACATAAACAATCATTCAAGCTCAAAACCATCCTCTGCTTGACTACTGTTTTCAAGAAGATAAGAAGCATTTACTGCTGATATACAAAGCACAAGCAATTTGGGATGTTCCAGACCTTTGTGGTTGTTTCTACAAGATTCTCGTCAACAGCTTGCCACATGTTTTCTGTAGTGGTTAGGCCAGGGGACAGGGATAGCCATGTCCAAATCTTGATTCTCTGGAATGTGAATTTGAATGGCTGATTTGAAGTTTCTGTAAAAAAAAAAAAACATTATTAAAACAAAAAGGGTTGTGGAGAACTGGCACCTTGAGAACTCTCAATTTGGGACTAACATAGCTCTGTGGCTATAGGAAAACCACTTACCTATGTTTTTGGGCATCCAAGCTATGGTGGACTTGAGCGCTTGAGTTGAAGGTGATTGGACATCTTGTTGATTCTTGAAAACATTTTACCTCTCTTCCGAAATCCTTCTTCAGTTATAGTATCTCATGGAGTGTCCCAGGTATTTAACCTCTAGTGGGGCGTCACCTTGGAGGTAGTAAAGAGAGTCCTTGACCCACCCTGTCAACACCAGTCATTCATCACTGGGGCTGTAGGTGGTTGACAGTTGGGGTCACCTGGCAGTGTATTATGTGGAGTGTATTATACTGGTATAAAACATCCATACCTCGGTACTTGTCCTCGTCAGCTTGTCAAATTCAGCATTTAATGCATTTAAATGAGAAAAAGTGTCTCAGGACACTTGCTAGGATTTGTAATAGTTACATAATAATAATAATAATAATAATAACTATTATTATTATTATTTAAAATACTTTTTGATATATTCTTAGTGCAAATAAATCCCAATGGGTCTTGATACCATAAAAAAATAATAATAATTTTATATATATATA
>JAUZST010004818.1:0-41773 GCA_034779995.1 Parotocinclus haroldoi
ATAGTAAATATACAGGTAGACCAGGGAAGATTTCAAAGTGTCAAGAATTGAAAATAAAAAAATGTAACCCAATAACCCAAACGAATAGGCAGAAATATAGGTCAATGTTTGTGAGGCTACTGTAAGAACTGGCTAAATGAAACAATAACGTTTATAGGTTGTATCATTATTCATTATTACACTGTGTACTTGCAGTAATTCCTCTTATGTTACATTTATATACATTTCAACACTCATTCTTACATTTCATTCTTACATGGTTTAAATATGTCCACTTTTTAAAATAAAAATGTATTAGCTAAATGTCATACATAATACTGTGATGTATTGTTTATGTGTGACCTGTTGTTGAACCACCTCTTATGATATATTAGAGAGCAGCTGGACAGTTGATTTTATAAGCAACAATTGTTCCTATTATCATTATCAAGTGAAAATCATATTCCTATTCAGCTTTAAGCACTGAACTAAAAATGTTTATTGCTCTTGGAGATGTACTTACAGACTTCTGCCCATTGGTCTGTACTGCAGGAGCGATCTGTACTTCAGCTGCTTCATTGCGCTGAAGTGCAGGTGAAAAAGAATCCTTCTTCCTCAACATCTTGTTGAATATGTTAGCTTTCTCGGCTGGTTGTGACGTCTCCACTTGGGCTATGTTAGTTGCTTCTGCTTCCACGTTTTGCTCGGATGGCACAGTTGTGGCACTGGCTTGAGTGCCATTACTTACCACTGACACTTTCTTTGACTTGGTCTTAACTGGGCTAGTCACAGATGGAGTTTCACTTATTGGCTGCACTGATACCTGACAGGCCACTAGAAATGGACAAAAATAATTACAACAGATAATGAAATGAACACCTAATAGCTTCTACGTTGTTATAAGCACTAAGTCAAGGAGCCTGAGATTACAATGCCAGTACTGATGTAAATTGCTGTACCAGAGTTGCTTTAAAATATGTAAAAAAAAAGCCTTTAAAATACATTAAAGGAAGCAAATTTTTTAAGTATATATCAAGTTTGCATATGCTAGATCTGTTCAAATATTGTACAACATTAGATGAGCGATTGGTAGTTATATAATATGATGCCTGCTACATCACTTTATACCGAAAAAAGGACCTTTAAAAGTGGATTAATTATTTCCCATTTTTCATTGTAAAACCTTAATTATTAATGCGCATACGTTATGTTATATACACTCATCTAGGATTTCATTATGGACAAATCCTTGTTTCTACACTTTTTGCCATTTTGTCATTTGTCACTTTTTGCCATATAAAAGCACTATTACAGGATGTAGGACTTCTGGAAGAAGACAATTCTCACCACAGAAATACATTTCTTTAGAGGGTGTGCAATAAAAAGAACAAGCATAAGGAAAAGAATTAGTCATAAGCAAACCTAAATAATAAATAAATAAATAAATAAGTGTTATAGAACATTTACAAAACAGAATGGCTCCAAAATCCTATCTAAATAAGAACCCCATAAAACTGTGTTATTATTTTAATGCACCAAATCAAATTATCTTCTGAAAAATTAAAACACACAACTTGAATTATGTGAAATGGTTCCCACATGCCTGCACATTATGTTTAATTTATTTTTTATAGTGTTTTATTGTATGCATTTTAATGTACATGGATTTGCTAAATAAAATTATTTGACTATGTGTTCATGTGGCACAGTAGACTAAGGCCCTAGCCTACCATTAGTGCCTTCTGGCTGAGTCAAGTAATACTTGAAACATGACATAAGTACAGGAGGCAAGTTAGGGGATCATACTCTGCACTGCAACAGCACCCCCTGCCCAGTATTGGATGGATTGGCGGTCCAAATAGGGCATGTTTACGATTGCTCCCTGTTTTCTCTAGGGACAGGGGCTTGAGACCTTGCATCTGTGACCAGGAAAAAGCAGGGTCACATAAAAAAGTCAATTCAAATAAAATAAATAGGGTGCCAAAATGCATGCAATAAGGAATGTAATAATATGCAAAATGTTACATATTAAAGTCGTTCTTAAATATAAAAGTGATTCTTGACCTGTGTTTCTTGAGATTATACATAATTTATGACTGTGTATTATGTGTTGTATACTGTGGTAGCCTAGTTGTTAAGGTACTGGGTTCAAATCCAACCTCTGCCAAGCTGCCACAGTTGGGTCCTTAAGCAAGGGTGTTAACCCACCATTGCTTGAATTGTAAGACTGTGCAAGTTGAAAGTCACTCTGGATGAGGACGTCTGCTAAATGCTGTAAATGTACTATTGTTTTTGAGTATTACAATTAAGCAGATTGTATCCTTCACGGTCATGCTCATCATATCACACTCATGCAGCCTTTGTGTTTTTTATCCCTCCCTGTCCTTCCTACATCTGTCTTGTGGCAGGATTTGTTTTATTGTCAGCTCCTTTAACACATAACCTTGGGTTGTATTCTTCTTTGACTGTATGTCTGAGTCTCATGACTATAGCAATTCGTTTTTAGAACCACTCCCTAATGAAAGCTTTGTCAAAGGTGTAACCATTAGCCACAAAGTGCAGATCCAACACTACTGAGTGTACACAAAATTCGGTGGGCATGTCATGGAACTCTTTGTTAGACTGGTCTAACCTGTATGCTAACTAAATCCTGTTAGTCATAACTAATGAACTATAAAATAGTGGAAAGGACCAGTCATCACCATTCTGTCATCTTCTTAATATCAATATTGTCTTAAGGGTTAAAGGTATCATGTTCTGCGTGGCTAGTGAATTTTAATTGTACAAGGCCAGATGTTATGTACACAGACGATAATTAACCAACTCTGCTGTCACAGAATTCTTATCAGTCTACTCCCAAAGGTTATACAGCAACAATGTAGACGATGTCTTTGCCGATTAATTTATCTAGATGTTTGTAATTATTGCAAAAAAATAACAGAACCAACCACACAGATAAAATCTTTTCTTAAAATGTGTCCAATGTCAAAAACAAACCTACAGGTATGTAGGAATAAAGTGCCTACCAACATCGGTCAAATCCAAATTAGAGACTGCATGTCCATTTGCCTGACTTTTTTGTCCATCTTCACCATCATGTTCTGCCTGGAAATAAACAAATAGAATGTAACATTAACACTAGCAATTAATCAAATGTTAATCATTATTAATTTTAGGCAAATAATTTCTAACTATAAATACATCAAGTCCTAGTGAAGTATGTTTATTGGTTACTGGTTAAGTAAGCTTCCTTCGTGAATTAAATTTTGGTATCACAACGTTTAATTACTCTGCTCACAACAAAAAATAGGAAGTATTTCAAAGTGAATATAAGTGATTAAAAAAGAAGCATTTGATGAAATTTCATTAAACAAGATCATCAGAAAAGCAAATGAAAAGGCAATGAAAGTTGTTTGATTATACAAATGAAATGCAAACTCAATTATCATGATTGAGTAACATGTGACATATTCATGTTGGCGAACAGAAGCATGTTAAACTGGACGAGAGTGCCACACATCTCCTGTTCAGTAGGGTTTATGGTCACCCAAGACTGCCAAAACACACTAACAGTGATGGGGCATGGACAGGGTCAGATTGCTCAGCAGTTCTTGTGGGAATCTCTTCATATTCATTTTGAAATATCACCAGTTTAGTGAGCACTGCATTTGCTTTTCAGTTTGGTTTACAGGTTGTCTCAGGATATTTAAACCCTTTATGCAAACTTGCATTTTGAATTTAAAATACAGACCTATTTACATGTACTTGAACACAACATACAAGCTTAAATCAGAAATGGTTGAATTCGTATGGAAAATGCAGTGCTCTGTGCATGTACTTTGACATTTATATAATTACAGACAGTGTGAACCAAATATATTTAATGTTTTTCTTGATTTTATTTGTTAGTAAACAAACCAATCCTGCATTTCAGGCCTTGAACACAGTACAAAATAGTTGGCAAGAGGCAATTTATGGCTAGTAACAAGGTATAAAACTAAATTTATTATGTGATGATTATGTGATGTCATCAAGTGATTATATATCGTATATTATATATGTCATTCTATTATAAGGTGACCAGAGGATCCCCAGTGGTTAATAAATGTCTGAAAGTACCAAGTGATTAATAAAGTGGTAATTTTCAGTTCTGTGATGGCAGCATAAATGCAGAAAAGTACATTGAGATTTTAGAGCAGCATTAATTCCATTGAACTGACATCTTTTCAAGGGACGTTCATGCATTTAGCAACAAGACAACACAAAAGTCAAGTTAGTACTAAAATATGGAAACCTCTTTTTTTGAAGAACATTGTTTTTAAAAACTTTATTACTCAATTGTGGACAAAATGGAACTCCTCTGGCTACCTTTGCTCCTCAAAGAAAAACGTATTTTCTGGAGACTGCTTTTTGTATGAAATCATGATTATTATCACCCGTTTGAAAACACATTTTTATTTCGTTTAGTTTTTTTGTTCATTACTAGCTCTAAATTGTCCCATTCCAACTTTTCTGGTTGCAGGACTGAAATGCAGAAATGGATGCTTATTAACAAAATGAAATGAAATTAATCAGATAAAACAGTAAAAGTATCAGGTTCATAGTATTTGTAATTAAATAAGAGGCAATGTAAATTAAAGCAACATTGCATTTTTGTATTTTAAATTTCCATACCGTCCCAACTGTTTCTGATTTGGGGTTGTAGTTTGCAATGGTACTGTAAGGGGAGACACAGTTTGCAACATCCAGGGCATGAAAACGGCAAGACATTTAGAATCGGTAACTGACGTCCTGCTTGTATCAATCCATCTTCTAATAATAGACACGCAATGAATATTCACAAATGGGCATAAAGCATGCTACCTGCTGCGTTGTTATATCAGCAGATTCACTGTTCCCCATCTCTGCTTTGGCAAAATCTGGAGACCTGCTTTAAAAAACATGAATTTCATTGATCCATAGGTGACCCATGCATGAATAGCCCAATACATTTTGTGATTACATACCACAAAGGAATGCAAATGCTAATTTAATTTTTGAACTCCTGAAAGTTTTAAACTTTCTGCATTCCTGCCTCCAAATTGCAATTTGAAAAATGTATTTACACCTTTTACACCTAGATGACTGTATAGTTTTATAAGGAGTAGTAAATATATGTAATATATCTAAAAGTACTGCAATAGTCTTACCTTTGCAATGTTCACTTAGGTAGTCCTTAGTCCCAAAATTATGCGTAGTATTCCGTGATCTTGCAGCATAAACATCAATGATACTAAGTCAAATTGTGCACACATATACCTATCCTGAATATGGGTGGGGCTCAAAATTCTGCATGGTTATAAAGCTACTTGTCACAGTCCTCTCAGCACCCACAGAAGCTTGCTTTATTTATCACTGATAAGAATTCTCTGTTACGATATTGTTCTCCAACAGTGACACCATGTCAGAAGGTATGTTTTCGGTCATGTACTGCCCAATGAAGGCAAACGTTATACCATTTTTATCCCATCTAAAGGTCCTGGTCTGGGATCAGCCTATGCTGTACAGATGATAAATTTACGGTAACCAATAAACCAGTCTCTCTGCTCATAGGTGTGGCTGTCCCAGAACAGGATGTCTGAAGGATATTCAGGTGCATACTGAGACATTGAAAACATGATGTATTTGCTCAGCATGGCTCTTGTCCAGAATTGCGGCAAAATGCGTTACATGGTTCCTGGGCCTTTCTTCCCAAATGGTGGCACCACACATCTTAATTCCCAGTATTCGAAATATAATAATGCATGAAATGTACCAAATGCACGTAATGATTATTGTTTTTTTTGCTTCTGCATTTGATTTACCATAACTTGATTTGGAAAAGCTTGTAATGGATGGAGCAAATGATGATAGTTGTAAAGTTTGTCACAATACAGGCAAACAAACACAGCTACAGTTTGAAATCCTCTGTTTGCCTCCTCAAAATCATAAAAACTGCTCACTTCATGTCATTCCACATATTAATTTTATTCTTCATTCAAACATACTTTGGCTGAACATTTGTGTATTTAGGGTTGTTTTCTTCCTGCATGACACACTTTGTCTTAAGATTCAGTTTGTGGTGTAATTCAGAATTAATTGTTCAATGGTGGCAAGACATACTGGCCGAATAAAACGGCACAAACCAAGATACCACCAAGACGTTTAAGAGATCGAGTAAGGTTCTGGTGCTGGAGTGCAGTGTTTTCATTTTCCAGACATAATGCTTCTCATTTATGCCAAGTTCTATTTTGGTCTCATCCACAAATCCACGAGCCCTCTAGCTAGTCCACGTGGCCTTTTGAAAACTTCATGAGCATCAACGTTCAACGTATTTACAAAGCAATGCTTTCTTCTTGCAACACTGTGATGGAAGAGATTGTGTTCTCCTGATGGTGAACACATTGTTTGTTTAATATTTAGTTGGATTTTGTAAAGTCACTTTTAGCACCATATATACACTCAATTCAATTCCAATTTGGAGTAATCAATTAACTGACCACGCTTGTCTTTGGACTGTGGAAGGAAACTGTAGAACCCAGAGTAAACCCAGGCAGACACGGGGGGTGGATTTGCAGACTCCACACAGAACAAAAACCCAGGCTGCTTCATCCTGGGATTGAACCCAGGACCTTCTTGTTGTGAGGTGATGGTGCTGTCCACCAAGTGACTGTGCCACCCGACATTAGACACATTAGACATTAGTCTCCTTTGTTCATGTCATGATACACTTCCACAAACGTGTTGATCATTCTTTGATAGGTCCCTGTTCTTTATACAGGGTGCTTGAAGAACATTTTTCACAATAAGTACTGTATCAAGATATGGGTTGCAGTTTAGTTTGCAGTGTTAAAAAAAACACAGAACTGCCACATAAACCACAGGTTTTATGACAATGGTAATTTGTACTGTATGTGTAAAGTAAGCTCTAATGTTCAGTCAAATGCACAGTCAGATAGTTTTATGTTTTGAAGAGAAACCTTGAAGAGGCTATATATTGACAGAGTGATCAGCTGTTGTTGAGAGCTAATATTGTGGTAATCCATAGAAGCCTGAGGTACAGTGCCACTTTGTATATGCACTGTACATAGTGAAGGAGGAAGGGAAATTCTTTTGTGGTTATGCCGATGATGTTGGCCTATGTGTCACGTATTAATAAAAGAACAATTAGTTCATCATGGTGTAGGAATATTTCCAGCATCATTGGGCCTACATACTTTTAACACACAGATCTTGGCAGACGTAGGACTGGCATATTCTGACAGTAAACAAACTGAAGGGCTGAGGTTCAAAACCTACTGTATATTTAAAGTAATGCTTGAAAGTTCGTAAACCAGTTTTCTATATGTTTGCAGAAATATGGCCTAATAGTAGTAGAGAGCCAGTTTAAACAAATGAGACAAAATACATTATACAGTACTTGGTCACTTGATACTGAGGAAAATTATCCACTATTACATCTGTGAAGGGCAAATGAATGTGTACGTTTGCTTTCAGTATCTGGTGTGATGCCATAACTGCACCTAAACATTTCTATTAAGTGAAGACCAGTCCTGGACATCAGCTTGGATAAATCAGCCCCATATAATACAATATGTGCTGTGAATATTTGTGCACAGTCGGTCTGACTATGAACAGGTAAAATTCCTCGGAATTGATTTTGTAAACCTTTTCCAGTCTCTTTTTTCAGAAATCTCATTTGTTTGTGCTATGACACACTTCCACAGAATGTTGTCCATGCTGTGAGGATCAGACTATTGATAAGATTCCTCTTCCTTACACACAAGAGAGTATATATTCACATCTGATTCTTATCCCACTGACAGAAAACTCCTGATTTTCCTTCAAATTACAACCCTGATTCCAATGAAGACATTGTGTATAACCTATATTAAAACAGAATACAATGATTTATCCTTTTCAACCCATATTAAATACACTACAAATACAATATATTTAATGTTCAAACCGATAAACGTTATTGTTTTTTTAAAACATCCACTCATTTTGAAGGTACATACAGGTTTTGAAGCAACATGTGCTGCCATCTTTTTCAGAGACGTCCCTGCTTCTTTCAGCAAGACAATGCAAAGCCACATTCCGCACGTGTTAAAATAACGTGGCTTCGTAGGAAAAGAGTGCAGGCACTAGACCTGTCTCCCAATGTGTGGCACAATATGAAGCACAAAATACAACAACTGAGACGTAGAACTGAAGTTGTACATAAAGCAAGAATGGGAAGGAATTCCAACTACAAAACTTCAACAATTAGAGTTGACTTACCAAACATGTAGTGTTGTTAAAGGAAAGGTGATGTAACACAGTGTTAAACATGCCCCTGTCCCAACTCTTTTGGAGTGTGTTGCAGGCATCAAATTCAAAATGAGCAAAGATTTGCAAAAAAACAAAAGTTTATCCATGTGAACATGAAATATCTAGTCTTTTTAGAGTATTCAACTGAATATAGATTGAAAAGGAATGAATTATGGTATTCTGTTTTTATTTATGTTTCACACAACATCCCAGCTTCATTGGAAGTTCAACGGGATTGCAATAGCTAACGCTATATAATATACTTTTGCCACTGTATACATAAAAATAAATGACCGAATATGCTATTTAACCTTATTTTTTTATTGGGGTTGCTTTATCTACTTTTAGGAAACTCTGATGTTTTAGGTCATATTTATGTAGAGACATAAAAATCTAAACGATTAACAAACTTTCCTTCACCACTGCAAGGTTTACTCCATTTATATTTGCATTTGCATCATTTAGACACCTTTAGCCAGAATGACTTACACCTTCATAGTGCCCACAAGTAGCAGCTCTGGCAGTGCCAATACTTAATCACCAATGCCCTCTCATACTACCATGCCCACACTCCATTTTCCATTTGGGCACTGCATAGTGCCCAAAATCTTTACAGCCATTAAACACTGGGATATCCCAAGTTTCAAGAATCTAAAAAAAAGTTTTTTAAATGAGTGTGTGTAAGATGACTTAAACCACCAAAGTTCCAAAGTACCTTTGGAATGAAGGGGCATATCTTGCTCAGATGATACAACCGAAGACATACAGTGTGTTATATTTTAAATATGAAAAATAATCTATCAGTTGTAATGTGTGGCAAGTGACATAAAGTCTATTGCTTTAAGAGCTTTTACAGCTCTATAAATAAAAAAAAAGTTTTCACAGGTATACAGCCTGATTGGGCCAGACAACAAGCACTGGAATCATTTTCTAAATAATTACTACTGCATGCACACCTGAATTGCACTGGTGATAATTTGCACACCATATGAATAAAAGAAACGTTACACTTTTGACAGAATTTTGCCATTCGCTTTTAATATACCACTATAATCCACAATAAAATTTGGTTGAATACAATTAAAAAATGCACAAAAATTCAGATAAAGGGCATACATCCTATCTTTCTAAAATCATGAGTATGTGTACCATCTCATAGATATGTGTGTTCTTGATACGACTCAAGCATAATTGCCCCTGGATGGCACTCAACTCCTGCATTCATCATTGTGATAACAGCAATTAGCTTCTAAGAGTATTTGTAAGCTTGTGTACTTTAAGGGATAGTTAGTATCCTCGTCTTAGCAATTTTATTTGCCCAATGAGCTGGTGTCATGCATCCTGGAGGAAGCGGATAATAGCCTTGCCCTAGTATGATGACAATAACTACAATGGTAGTTATTGTGCTAAATGGGCTAAAAAATTAAAAAAAAAAATAATAAAAGTTATTTGTTAATGTAAAGAAGAGCACTAGGTTGTTGAAGGAACTGCTTTGGCAAACCTTTATCAAGCACTACAATATGGAGTTAAAAGTTTTAAGCACTTAAAACTTTACTGTGCAAAAAAGGAGCCTTGTGTTAACAATTCCCAAAAGTGTAATCAACTTATCTGGCATCAGAGGCATCTAGGCTGAACCATCACACAGTGGAATCATGTAGAGTGGTGAGCTGGACCAGTATTCCAGATCTTGTTTGGAAAAAATGGAGGCTGTGTGCTCCAGACCAAAGATGAGAAGGACTATCCAAACTGTTATCAGCTACAAGGGCATTAATGGCATAGGGCCGTGACTCAGCCCTCAGCAAATGTCATTTTCAGTTCTGTGATGGCAGCATTAATGCAGAAAAGTACGTTATGTACTTTCTACGTAATTCCTTCAAAATTACATCTTTTTAGGAACGTCCATGGCTTTATCAACAAGACAACACAAAACAAGTCAAATCATAAAACCTTAGGGCTGAAGTATGGAAATCCCTTCCTGTCTTAGAACATTGTTTTTAAACATTTAAATAATTCTCAAACATGTATTGACCAATAGAGATCCTCTGGCGATCTTTGCTCCTCAAAGTATTTTGTGGACACTGCATTTGTACCAAATCATCATTTTTGGATTTGTACAATGACTTATATTCACCTGTTTTAAATCACAACATGAATTTAGTTTGAGACCTACATTTGCTGGTCATAAATTGTCCCTGTCCCAACTTTTTATGAAATATATTTTCCAATGATTGTATGTCTATTAACAAACAAAATTAAGTTGATCAGACAAAGTATAAAATAATTCTGTACTGTCTGCAATGATATAAAGGCCAAAGTACATGCAAGGAGTACTGCATTTTTTCCATACTGTCCCATATTTTTTTGATTTGGGCTTGCAAATTTAATTACTATAAATCTGTAAATTGATCCAAATTAGGTTTGATAAAATAACAGATCATTAAACTAAATATTTCACAGACTTCAGAGAGTATGTAATCTCTGTTGTAAGCAAATGATTTACTAAATCAAACATTGACCATCTGAACTAAAGACATGGGAATTAACAGGAGATTTAGTTTGTTTACTAACTCCCAGTCCATGATAGACTTCTTTGGCAAATACTGTGGCTAATGGCTATTCATTGATCTGTTGAGTCATTCATACCTGGGTTCACTGCCTAATGAGTCCAAATGCAAAGCCTGACAGCAGTAAGTGAAAGAGAGGTATGGCATGTATGACACTGGCAAATAATGGTTTGTTTAAAATAATATAGCTGAGTTGTAAGGGAAGTTGAAAAAAAAGAATTTAAGAGTGGCTTGATGAGCACCACCAACACCATCACTGAACTGTTATGGGAGGCTTTGGGGTGGGCTGTGTAGACTCCTTCATTCTTTAAAGAACTCAAAGAGATAAAGAAACAAAGTAACAGCCAGTAACATTTCAGTACATATATGACAGCATTCATACACTGATTAAAGCTGTTCTGTTGGCAAACTTTTCCTCCTTTCTAGGTATTTGATATTAATATAGTACTTTAGTTTAAAAATGTAATTTAATCAAAATAAGGAATTTATAAAGTATTCATTTAGAAAGCTTTTCAAATTGACATTGAACAGCTTCCTGAATGAGCTATAGTCGACGTTGCCATATTGGACAACCCTACCTGTTTAAAGTCAAAGTCAGAATAGATTCAATAGTGCTTTTTACAATGGGGTGTTGTCTCAAAGCAGCTTAATTAATATCTTCTATTATCAAAGCCCAATCCTGAATTCAGCAAGCCTGGATGTACTTTAATTTACCAACCTTGACAGAAAAAAACAGACGTGTAGAAAATGTTGCAAATGTATTCAAAAAGGAAAACTTAATATCACATGGTCATAAGTATTCAGAAGAAAAACTCTTCCAGACCTCAGTAACTCAGACTGACAATGACCCTAAGCATAAGGCTAAAATAACAAGCTTTTAAAAAGCTAAAAATCTCTGTGATATAGTGAGATCCGTTGGCCAGAGTTGTGCAACTGCCTCAGAAACCCTAAAGTACTCCACACAAGATTAGATTAAGCTTTTAAGGACTGCTGGCTGTGGCTTTCTAGTGGGTGCAGATTCATATGGGTTTGCTAAGCTACTAAAAGAATCATTTTAATAAGTAAAGAACTGGGATTATTTTTGTAACATACTACTTTATGAATAACCTCCTCAAATCCTATCAGTGTGAAAAACATCTACCTGGCCTGTTTGTTGATAACTTTATACATGTAAAACTAATTACGCTAATAGTACAGTTTAGACTAAGGCAGATTATGGATTACATTTACCACTGTCAAAAACATCAGCCTGGTCTAGTCTGTTTGTTGTTAACTCTATACATTTAAAACAAAATACGTTAATAGTGTAGATTAAGTCTAAGCCATGTTGTAGTTTAGTCATAATTATATTAGATTATAATGTGCTGGATAGAAAATGAAGAATGCAGCAAACCTGATCAGACTGGCTGTATTACTATTGACCTTACATACCCACATTACACTAACTCTATACTGCACAAAAGCAGCTTCACTAGCGCGCGTGAATAACGTGGATTATTTTCCACTACTGTGAACTGACCACTTCGTCCGCTAGATGTCAGTAGAAGTTAATATTTATATTGTATACGTTTCAAATAGGCACAAAACATAAATAACTATAATTAACTCTTAAAATACACGTTATACATAAATAGTTTGGGACTTTTTTCCCAAGCTGTTGCCGTTTCTTTTGTTAAGACACCTGTTTTCCGACATTTGCAGTATTAAACATAAAGCCATTGCAATGTTGCCAAATCCGCGGATTTTCAACTTAATTTCAGTAAACTAAAGCAAATGTTTGACTCTTGATTTATCAAAAGAAAGTTGTGGGGAGATTATTATTAGTAGTAGTAATGATAATAATAATAATAATAATACTAATAATAATAATAATATTATTATTATTATTATTATTATTAGTAGTAGTAGTAGTAGTAGTAGTAGTAGTAGTAGTATTATACACACACGTTTGTCCCACAGTCTCAAGTTTGTGGGAACTTTCCATTCACATAATGAATGCTACACCTGCACCTATATACACCTAGCTCTAATCTTAATCCTAATCTTTTGGTTTTTAGACGAAAATTTTCCTGTTAGAATCTGCAGTTTAACTGTAAAATGTGCTTTGCTTGTAGAGATCAGCAGATTGTCCCCAAAAAGTAAAACAAAAAACATTTGGTCCAGCCATGATAAACATGACTAAACTATGCAGCAGTAGATAAGCTACAGTTATAATAAATATACATGTACAAGGTGGAACAATGTGGTATGTGTGTTTGATAAAGTGCACAGTGTGAAGCTATATCACTAAATAACTTGTTCCCGATCAGATAAACGGTAAAACTAAACCTCTCATTTCGCTTATGCTTTCCTTTGAGGACAGCGTTTAGGTTTTGTGTTGGGGAGTGTACTGAAACTTACCTGGCAACCCTGCCCTAGGCGGTTCCTTTTCCGTTTCAACATGGCAGCCACCGTGAAGAAATCCGTTGTAAGTCTGCATGGTCCTATTTTGTCTTACATTGCAAATTCTGTCAATAATTTTACAGAAGAATTTTAATTTGGGTGTTTATTTTGGCCGATGTTAGTTTTTGTGTTTGGCTTGGTAGATGGTTGATTCGTTGTTAATCCACAAAGGGCTGAATTATCCTGTTAAAAAGAAGCCGACTCACTTCAGCATATAAACACCTTAACGCTTTAAAATAATAATAATAAAAAACCGTTTTCTTATCAAACTCTAAATCGTATTTATTTACACGTTCATGGAGATCGTAAGGACAATTTCCCCCCGTACGGTTTATTAACCTGAAGTTTCTGCATAATTTATGACTCACGTGTTCAGCTGCATTGAGACCAAATATTTAGCTTATTTTCGAATTATGTGTAGTGAGGGCTGTTCAATAAACAGTTACGTAATTGAACAAAATCAACTCGTGCATAACACAATCAGATGGGAGATGTGAGCTCTGTTAATACGCCTGCTGAAATAACATGTGCAGTATTTAGTCTAAATGCAGGAAACATATTTATTTACGTAATGGCATTAAGCTACATTTACGTTACATTGCTGAAACCTGATTTTTTTTTTTTGGTCAGATCGGATTTGGCTTTCTCCACGGTTCACATTCACAAATGTACCATAAGCGTCCTGCATCTGTCTGTAATGTGAACGACTCTGTCCTTTAAACGTCCTGCATGCGCACATTGATTTGTACAGTAAAGGAAATAATTATTTGATCCCTTGCTGATTATGTAAATTTGCCCACTCACAAAGATATTAAGAAGAGATTACATTTTTAAGGGTAGGTTTATTTTAACAGTGAGAGATAGAATATGTAAAAGAAAATCCAAAAATTACATTGTATAAAATGTATACATTTATTTGCATTTTGCAGAGAGAAATAATTATTTGATCCCTCTAGCAAACAAGACGTAATACTTGGTGGTGAAACCCTTGTTGGCAAGCACAGCAGTCAGATGTTTTTTTTTTTTTTGGTAGTTGATGACGATACGCACATGTCAGGAGGAATTGTGGTCCACTCCTCTTTGCAGATCATCTATAAATCATTACAATTTTGAGGACGTTGCTTGGCAACTCGGACCTTCAGCTCCCTCCATAAGTTTTCTGTGGGATTAAGGTCTGGAGACTCCATGACCTTAATGTGCTTCTTTTTGAGCCACACTTTGTTGCTTTGACTGTATGTTTTGGGTCATTGACGTGCTGGAAGACCCGGCCATGATCCATTTTTAATGTAATGGCGGAGGGAAGGAGGTTGTCAATCAGGATTTTACTGTACATGGTTCCATCCATTCTCCCCTTGATGTGGTGGAGTAGTCATGTGCCCTTAGCAGAGAAACACCCCCAAAACATAGTGTTTCCACCTCCAAGCTTGAAAGCAAGGACGGTGTTCTTTAGCTCATAGTCAGCATTTCTTTTCCTCCACACGGCGAGTTGAGTTAATACCAAAGAGCTCAATTTTTGTCTCATCTGACCACAGCACCTTCTCCTAATCACTCTCAGAATTATTCAGATGTTCATTGCCAAAATTTCTGACAGGCCTGCACATGCCGTCTTGATAAGGGGAACCTTGCAGGCACTGCAGGATTTTAATCCATTACGGCGTAATGTGGTACCAATGTTTTTCTTGTCCCAGCTGCCTTAAGATCATTAACAATTTCAATAATTTCTTGTTGTTTTATGCTAATTTATCATCTTTCTCATGATCATGGATACCCCATGAGGTGATATTTTGCATAGAGCCCCAGATCAAGGTCTATTGACAGTCAGTTTGTAGTCCTTCCATTTTCATACAATGGCACCAACAGCTGTCTCCTTCTCACCCAGCATCTTACTTATGGTTTTGTAGCCCATTCCAGCCTTGTGCAGGTCTATGATCTTGTCCCTGATATCCTTAGAAAACTCTTTGGCCTTGCACATGTTGGAGAGGTTACTGATTTATTGATTCTTTACAGATTCAGAATACAGGTAATAATATAAGACAGCTGTAGGTAATGAGCTGATTAGGCGCATCTAACTGGTCTGTAGGAGCCAGAACTCAATGTTTGGAATAGGATCAAATACTTATTTCTCTTTGCAAAAATGCAAATAAATTGATATATTTTTTACATTGTACATTTTTGGATTTTTTTTTACATATTCTATCTCTCACTGTTAAAATAAACCTACCCTTAAAATGATTACTTTTCATATCTAAGTGGGCAAACTTAAAAAATCAGCAAGAGATCAAATAAATATTTCCTCTACAACAAAGACATCATCCCAGACTACTCTGTGTATAAAGGTGTAATCGATGTCATAGCATCTCATATGATGAACAGTATAGTGTATACAGAGAAATAGTGCCAAAATCCTCTTGTATAGATTTGGTTTTGGGAGCTATACCAATCACAATACACATTTGTAAAAAATCGTATTACAATTATGATCTCTCAAAACAAGTGATGAATACATGAAAAACAAGGAGTTTGAATTTAATTCTAATTGTTTCTTTAAAAGGGTCAGGGTGGTCATTAAGCAATTCCTCTCTTTTTAGGGAGTTGAAGATGTCAATGTCACGTTTGAAGACCAGCAGAAGATCAACAAGTTTGCTAGAAACACAAACCGGATGACGGAACTAAAAGATGAAATAGAAGCCAAAAAAGTAATGCCACACATTTGTATTCAGGTGCTCCATTCTGACCATTAACCACATCAAGAACACATTTACCCTTTTGTAATTTCACTTTCAGAAATCCCTACAGAATCTTGAGGATGCTAGTGACGACCTCATGATGTGTGAGGATGATGATCTTCTGATTCCGTATCAGATCGGTGATGTCTTCATCAGTCACTCACAAGAGGAGACACAGGAGATGCTAGAAGCTGCAAAGGTGACTGCACACACAGCATTTCATTGGTGAAAATATGGTATCTATAAGAGATGGACTGCAATTTTCTTAACCGATTCTGGCTTTTTTAATCATCTACCTGACCGATTCCAATTGTTTTTTCTGTTAAAGAATTATAAATGACAGCATACAGAGACATTTTTGCTCAGCTTATCGTTTTATGGAAACTTCTTCACTGCTAATGAAAGGTAGCAGCAACTGCTGGTTTTTGTCTGGCTTTACTCTCAAAGCAGATCTAGCTTTTCCTAATATTCAATGAGATAATGCTGTATTAAATGTTTTATTAAATCTGTCTTATTTAAATCATGCATACTGTAAAGTGCACTCTTATTGTGAAGAACTAGAACACCGAAGACATGGCTGTAACAGAAATAACACCATATCACTGCTCCCTCATTAGTACTGTACTATGTAGGAACAGACTATTAGTGTACTAAGTGATAGCACTGGAACTTTGAAATCTGTCTCATTAACACAAACAATTTAAAGCTTAAACTGTGTTTAATGGAGAACTGAATTGTGAATGAAAGTTAGTGAAAGTATTGCGACATCTTGAGCAGCAGAAATAGAAATCAATTTAAAATGTGTTTTATTTTCCTGAAAAAAAGATATTTTTAGCTGAAAATCGATGTAGTATGTTGCAAAACTAAATATCATGATATAGTGCTGTACCGATTTTTTTTTTTTTTTAGCACAGCCACAATTTCTGGTATACAGAAATCACACACTTGTAATCTTATATGTTCATCAGCTGTGGAAAATATTACAGAACCACTGCAAAATGATCAGTTTCTCTGGGTTTACTGTTTGTAGTTACTGTGCTGGAGAGAAATTCAAAAATTGTGTTTTATTCTATAAATTACTGACAAGTAGCAAGTTAAGATATTTATTTGCAGCAATGAAAAGAGCATTTATTTGAAGTAAATAACAATTGGTGAAAACAACAAAGAATATGCGTAGTTTTCAGACCCTAATTAATAACACAAATAACAGTACACTATTCTTCAACATATTTACGTTGATATTCATTTTGTTAAAACAATGCTACGGCATTAACAGTTCAGAAATCAGTGTTTGAATGACAGCTTGGATATGTCTTGTACTCAGTAAATAAGATGTGGTTCAGGCTCAGTCTAATCAGTACCTCATTGAGTAAAATGAAGTTTGTCTGTATTGAAATTAATCAGACAGTTGACTGGAATTGCTGCCATACATGTAAATATGTTGATTTTAAGACATTTTGGAGTGGTCACTTAATATTTCCAGAGCTGTATTCAAGGTCTTTGTCTCATGGGACCATCTTTTAACAAGTTGAGAACATGTCTGGAAATGTTTGTTAAAATTGAGCACTGCTGTACGCAGACTTTCAAATACCCAGAGCTCTTTAACATTCAGAGGGCTATAAACAAGCAGAACAAGGCCTCAGACTTTTGTGAGCATTTGAGGTCTTTAAAATGAATGTTTCAGGGACACGTCTGCCATTTGGTTCAGTATTCACAAAGGTAAGTTTAACAGGCTGAAGTGTTCTTGTGGCTGACAGCAAAGGGTCAGTGTGAATTATAGTGTTTCGTTCCATTAATGCAGTTGTTAATTGTTGTTGCAACCCATTTAATATAACATTTCATTTTAATTGTAGTTGACAACGTCGGCGTTATACATATTTAGCACCTGCACAGACCAGATTCAACGCATTCAGTGTAATGTGTTCTCTCTACATAAAAGACATACAGTAGCTACTGGTATCTTACTTGGAGACATTTCAGCCTTGCTAGGTGGCATTGTCAGGGGGAACTGCCATCTTTTCAGTGAGATAGTGTTTACACAAATAGCATTCTGTGTGCTAAAACTATGGAGTGAATGATGCCGTATTATAAAACATGAAATTAATATTTACATAATTTATTACGTCCTATTATAATACCATTAAGCAATAATTACAGGTATGCACTATTTAACATATCTTTGCTTTAATACAGGAGGTTCAAGAATTATACGGAAATAAAATATTAAATAGGAAATACAAATATATATTCAACTTATTCACGTCTGAATGACAGCAACACTAGTACAAGCAAACCCTTGCCACACCTGACAGAAGAAAATAATAGTCCTGAAAAGCAGAAAATGACAAGTATTTCAAGTTTTATAAAATATTCAAAGATAAGAATTACTTTATTTTACAGTACAGTATTATATGGCATTGTGTCTTAATTAATATTACTGTTTAAAACTGAACTACTATGTGACACTTTGGCATTGTCTGTTCAATGTACTGTAGGTGTTTAACTGTACTTATGTTTAAATGACTGGCTTTCCTGCCACAGTGTAGCCTGGTGCCATAACTTCAGATGCAGATAAACGGCACCTACCTGACAGTCCAAAAAAGACTTCTCTGCTTCAAAGTCCAGCTAGTACACTTGTATGGCAATTATGGGCATTTTTGAGGGTGGGCATGAGTTTGCATGGTTAACACTTGAACCAGTCTGCAGTCACGTACTCATACAGGCTGTGATGCGTGGTGTGTTAAGTGTAAAAAGTTCCTCACTTACAAAGCGTTAAAAAAAATTCAAGTAGTAACCCTTGTCTTACTTCAGACCATGGATTGCCTTTGTTGTTGTTGCACATATATGAGCCTTGGGGTTTAAACAACCTGTCAGTAGGTACTCTGAGCACACTATAAGTCTTACCTTTTCAGAGGTGATCTGACCTATTCCTCCAGCCATAAGAAATTGACAAGGAGTACTTTGTTCTTTATACCCATTATTCCTGAATTCAACACAGACTATGAGAACCTACTATTCAGACTTTCTGTCCAACTCATTCCAGATCTACAGTACAGATGTACAATTGTAACATTTATTCAGTCTCTGAGCAGTAGAAATGTTTTGGCTGTATATAAATGCAGACGATATTTACTTACTACATTTTTAGATCAAAATAGAAATCAGATTTTAGCTCAGTTGTCAGATTTCTCAGCACATGTATATATTTACTCCGATTGGATTTCTCTGCTCATGAGCAATAATATGACATGTGCCACAATATAGGCTTTAGGCCTGTGTAGGTGACTTTGGCCTTACTTTTTGGCCTTATATAAGTTATTTACAAATATTGGCAGGGACCTGTTTCTGAAGTGTATTAATGATTAGAAAAAAGCAAAATATACGTTATTATTTCTTTAATGATCAAGTTGTCCCTCTATGACATTGTTTTTGGTCACATGTTTTGCACGTTGTTTCCTTTGAGCACATTCCTCTGTGAGATTCTTGACTGGTTGCAATGTAGAAATACAATCATTGCTGGAGTCATGTAAAACAGGAGCTTTCTCATTATCTTATTACCCAAATACTTGTTTACCAACGCGATTACTGATCGGATTACTGACAAAATCTGATTTTCTGATTTTTCTGTTATTGGATTATTAATTGCATGTACATGCACTCAGTGAGACAAGCAGGTAGCGTTTCCTGCTTCAATAACCACATTGGACTCTACATTATCAGTGCAGGTTTTCTGTGACTTTAAATAAATAAATAAATAAATACTCAAACCTACTGTGAAAATAGTTAAACCTTTAATGTATTGTGTCACTTCCACAGGAAGCCCTCAAGGAGGAAATCAAATCTCTGGAGAGCCGGGTGGCATCAATACAAGAAGTGCTTGGAGATCTCAAAGTCCAGCTGTATGCCAAATTTGGGCACAACATTAACCTGGAGGCAGATGAAAGCTGAACCACACAGGGATTGGACTGAACTTTACAAACTGACACATCCAAATGAAGACCCAGTTCCATACACAGAGCTTACACTCACAATTTTTTCCTGCATTCTGCAGCAGTAATGATTGATTCAGTTTTGTATGGGTCATTATGTTTCTGTAGTTATGGAACACATAGGAGATGGGATTTGTCAGTGTTGTCAGGCATATGCTCAAAGCACTGAGCAAGAAAATGGATGAGAAGCTGCTGAAATAAAAAAAAGTGCAAACAGAAGGTTGAAATTTGAGTTTTCTGTGTTAAGTTTCGCTGATTGTCTGAATAAATTCAGAAATTTCACTATGATCCAGTCTTTAAGGAAAAATGGTAATTGTGCTCAGTTTGGCCAATTTGAATCGCCAGGGTTGGTTTCCCAAATGCTTGCCAGTGTTTTACTTTTTTATTCAGTTTGGCCTCCTGCCTCACATATGGGCTTCCAAATATAGCTCACAGCTTTATGCCAACAGTTTTTTTAATCACTCTGTAGAGCTGAATCCAGCAAACTCTAGCAAATTACATTGGGAATTATTTTACAATGGGACATCACAATTTTATGCCTTAAATAAGCTGGGCTGATTCCATCTGTTGATGAGTACAAGCACTAATTATGGGTTATGTTTATCGCCTGCATCTTTTCCCTATTCACAATATAGTTGACTCATGAATTCCCACATAAAGGAGTTTTCTTCTCAGCGTGAATGAGCAATACTGCTCACATAAATTAGAGGATATTTCATCATTAAATATTTCATTTTGAAAGATCCCCAATTTTTTGTGAGCAGTATATTATAGCACTCATATTAATAAGGTATAAGTGCCTCTTAGCTTGCAATATATCTAGTTTTGTGCAAGTTGAAACATAATTAACCATGAATTATAACACTAGGTGTTATTCCTCGGTGATCTGACCAAATTTGTGAGGGCTGGGCTTTTATATAGGTTTATAGCTTATTCTATGGACATATAATCTGAAAAATAATGTTATGTATATAATTAAGACTCTGCTTACTATAGGGTTTGCTTTACCCACAAAGTTACACAATATATAAAAAGAAATGCAAAATGTTCACTGTTTTATTGTATCATTTTAAAATAGACGTATGCAACATATTAAAAACAACTTCAATATTTTTCGCAACCTGGGACATACCATGTATCTAGTTATTTAAACATTGCTCTGAACCCATCTCTATTGACTGTATTGTTACTATGATTGTAATTTTGCTGCTTGCTTGCTTTTCTTGTCATATGCAGTGCCTTTAGGAAATGACTCTGCAAGCGTAAACTGAGCATTTGGCATCATGGTTTAACTGGAGCTACTGGTCAAAGACATTGAAGCAGATCAGAACACATACTGCAATATATAACCTTTTGGTATGCCTTAGATTTTGAGAAAAACCTTCAAACTGCAAGCACAGTTCATTTCTTGGACATAAGTTATTTTTGCATCTCCAATCTCACTTTCTTCATCCTATTTTAAGGTATATAGTGGCGGAGCCTTTCCTAGTTACAGTGGTGGACAGTATTGAAGTAAATGTAATTTGTTACTATACATAAATACAACCCAAATTCCAATAAAGTTGGGATGTTGTCTAAAACATAAATAAAAACAGAATATGGTGATTTGCAAATCCTTTTCAACCCCTATTCCATTGAATACATTGCAAAGGCAAGATATTTAATGTTCAAATTGATAAGCTTCAAATTGATAAGGTTTTTTTTTTTTTGTTGCAAATATTAATTTATTTTGTATTTGATGCCTGCAACAGCCCGGGTCTCCAGTGTTGTATTTTGCGCTTCATAATGCGCCCCACATTTTCAATCTGAGACAGGTTTGGACTGGAGGCAGGCCAGTCAAGTACCCACAAGTACCTTTTATTACGAAGCCATGCTGTTGTAACACGTGCAAAATGTGGCCTCGCCCATGTGGCAATATCTATTACAGAATAATGTCAGTTTTTAATGCAGTGCTGCCTGAGAGATAGAAGGTCAATGTTCCTTTTCAGCCTTGCCGCTTACTTCTCCAGATTTCTCCAGATTCTCTGAATCTATTGATGATATTATGAACTGTAGGTTTTGAAATCCCTAAATTCCTTGCAATTGCACGATGACAAACGTTGTTCTTAAACTGTTGGACTATTTGCTCATACATTTGTTCACAAAGTGGTGAACCTCTCCCCATCCTTGCTTGTGAATGTCTGAGCCTTTTGGGAATTATCCCTTTATACCCAATCATGACACTCACCTGTTTCCAATTAACCTGTTCACATGTGGAACATTTCAAACAGATGTTTGTTTTTTTAAATATTCCTCAACTTCCCAATCTTTTGTTTCCCCTGTCCCAACTTTTTTGGAATATGTTGCAGGCTCTGAATTCAAAATGAGTGAATATTTGCAAAAAACAATAAAGTTGATCTTTTTGAACAATAAATATCTTGTCTTTGTAATGTATTATATGATGTAGTGTATAAGATTTGCAAATCATCGTATTCTGTTTTTAGTTATGTTTTATGCAACGGTCAACTTGGAATTATAGGGTTTTTTTGTGTTTCTTTACTTCAGTGTTAGAGTGACACTAGAGTCACTTCAACTTGAATAAGTTGATTAAGTAATAAATATTGATACTTTCACTTTCGAGACATAAGGCAAATACTTTTGTATTTTTATTCAAATGGAGAACTTCTACTCAGTAGAGCTTTTAGAGGTGAACAATATTATATATTTGCTGATGTTTTAGCTATGATGCGGTATGGCGTTATATGAAAAATCCATACCATACAAGAAGTTAAAGCTGGTAGACTGCATGAACCAATATACTATCACTGCTAGGTGTTAACTTGGTCAACTGTCATGTCAGTCTATTTGATTTTAATTACAGTGCATACACACTTCTACCTATTTAATTACGTATACATGTATATAGATGTAATGATCTAAAAGCTATGTGTAAAAGCTCACCCGGGTGGGGGGGTTGGGGCATCATATATCAAATGGAATATCCCCTAATGACATATCCTCTAATTTTTGTGAGCAATGTATTTGGGGATGCAATTCCTACCCATACAGAATGCTCCCCTTAACAGCAGACTTGTTCATGAGATATGGAATGCTTGACAAAGTTAAGGGAAGCACATCCAGTCCTGTCCCTGGTGTATTCTGATGAAGTTACACTGATGATCCAGTATATTTAAGCAAAGAAAAGCTGTACCAGCCAAAACACACTCAACATCCTGCCATCCTTCCTGGCTCCTCATCCAATTATTGAAGCAAAAGTTATTACAACCATTCTCACTAGCACAGCCCAGAGGGTGTCCACTGGCAGTAGACGATTGTCCTTTGCCAGTGGCAGTGTATCATTGCATATATGCCATGGTGGCATGGCAATTGGGATTGCAATGCTCCAAGCTGGCGAAATGGAGCCTAATATCTTTCATTTTAAGTAGCCATAAATGTTCAGCAACTGATGTTGTGGTGCTTTGTAGTCATGAACATGTAAGAAATTTCACCTCCCACTGTGAATTGCTAGTTGCAACTCACGATAAAGAGGGGACACTTGCACAGCTTGGATTTTTACGAATCGTGACAAAGCAACACTTGTCTCTTTGGCCATTTAAAAGACCCTCTTCTGGCAAATATTCCAGTGCTGCTGAGAATTTGTCCTCACTACATTAGCTGCTGCTTTGCCTCATTTGCAGAAATGCAACTATTTGCATAAAAATGTAGTAAAATACCCTGTTTAAATTTCAAATATCCCCTAAGTTTTGTGAGCAATGTGTCAGACATGGAGCCAGCTAGTGCTTAAAAGGAAATGTAATGCACATGCAGTACTGTGGAAAATATATTATAAGCATTCTGTACTTTATATTTTTATAAGCTTATTTTTAATTTTTTATAAGCTTATATTTAAAACCCTTACTGGAGTTGTAACCAACTGTTCATTCACTATACATGTTATTAGAGACATTAACATTGTTCCTACATTAGTCATTCTCTAATCCTTCATCAGTGCTTACAGGATGCTGCCTACAGGATGCTGGTAGCTGGACATGTTTGGCTGGTGGACTATTTGCAGTGACAATGAAGTGTTTAAAAACTTCAGGAGCACTGTGGTGTCTGATCCCCTTGTTTCAGCAAAAAACAGACTAACACACCACCACTTGATCACTGTCACTTCAGTACTGCGAATGACCTACAACCCGACTTGTATCGCATCTGTGGTGGTCTTCTGGGGGTCCTGATCATTAGATGACAGAGTAAAGAAGACCAACAAAGGATACTGCTCACAACATTAGGGGATACTTCAAAATGAAATATCACATAATTACATCCCCTAATTTTTGTGAGGTCTATAATTGTAGACCTATAAAAGACTACTACTGACAACTAAAACTAAGGTTATAAAAAGAAACTGAATAAGAACAAAAATATAAACTGAAAAATATAGAATGCCTAAGACTTTTGCATAATACCAGAGTACACAGAGAAAACCCACACGGACACGGTGGGAACCCAGACCACTCCACCTGATGACTGAATCTAGGACCTTCTCACTGTGAGGCAGCAGTGCTACCCACTGAGCCACCATGCCAGCCCATATTATGTGTTATATATGTACGTATTAAATACGTATTATGTTCAATATATCTATTTTAGAATTGAGGCTGGTAGTGTCTGTATTTTGTCTCCTGCTGCAGTTTGTTCACTCATTTATAGCTTCAGTTATGTGAGTGTACTCAGTGTGCACCCTCAGCAGTCTATTCTACCAGGCTACATTTTGTTTTGCAAAGTAAGCGACATCCTCCATAATATCTGCATGCACATAATTTAAAGTACACTTAAGATAATATAATTGACTATACATATAACACACCCCTAATATATAGTAGATACATACATATATACCAATGTATTGTACACTGCTACAAAAATTAGAGGGGATATTTTATTAGGCGATAGTCATTTAGAAATATTTTTGTGAGCAGTATATTTACTAGTTCTGATATTACGTATTCATAACAAGGCAACACGGTGGCAGAGCAGATAATGTAGGCACTGCATAGTGTCTATGCTTGAGCCTCAAATCTAGTTAGTTTGATATGTTCGGTCTCTCGTTGCTTTGGTTTCCTTCCACATTCCAAAACATGCCACTATGGTTTGACTGTTCTACATTTGCTTCAAGGAGTGAATGTCAGGACTGCACAGGGTCAATGCTAAACTGTAATCTGTGAAAAGGTATATATATATTACTAGCTCTTGCACGTTACACTGTCAAATCGCAACATGGTGTATTCCTTGTAATTAAAAAGGAAAGACTGTCTCTTGAGCTTGCAGATAATTAATTGAGATAGACTGTAGTGTGGTCTCTCACAGACAGTGTGGAAAGTTTGTAATTAATTGACAAATGTATGTCTGATCTCATTAGGTAATATATTGTATCTCAGTTAATTTAGCCTGTGTGTGAATGTGCATTCAGGAACGAACATGACACTAGTCCAGTTGCTAATTTATACACTGTACAACCTTATGAAGGTTAAATCTGATAGCTGCACAGCCCAGCCAGTTCTAGCAGTTGGTGTAAAGGATTCAAGATATTTTGATACTTAGCAAATTCATTTACATAAGTTACTGCCAACATACATTGCTATGCAAAAGTCTTAAACCACCATGAGATTTGTTGTTTTAACAACAGTATAATGAAGATAACAAATGATGGATGATTAAACCCAAGAATATAAACCTTGGATTCGTCACTACATAACACTCTTTTCCACTGATATTCATTCCAATCTCTGTGTGCCTTATTTAATCTGACTTACTGGCGATCTTAAGAAACTGACAACTTGGTGGAGTCAGGATCTAAATTAACAGTCTTCTGAGTAGTAATATTAGAGGTTTAAACGCTGAGCTATTGGAGTATTAATTAATGGGGGGAGGGGGTAGTGTTGTCTGAACCAACTCACAGGGAACATGCACAATGGGAACTTTAGAGAAGTCGACTTAGAGAACATCTTTGAAATATGCAAGCTAACAAGGGTAGTCAGATAAAACCCTTACAGACATTTGGAGAACCCCCACTGAGTTTGTCTGAGCTTGGACTCACTCTGTGGTCTTTGTGTGTCCCCTAACCACTGTGCCACCCAGCAATCACAATTCAGTTCTGCTTAATATGTTTTATTATCCCTCTATTTTTTACTGTGATTAGTTTTGAGAAACATTTGTGCAGCATGAAAGCAAAAGACTAAAGGTTCAAACCGCACACATAAAATGCTTTCTGAACAGAAGTGCCTCTTTGTGAAATTTCAAGTTTTACATGGATATTTTAAGATTACCGCATCATCAAACAGACCCTGCTGGAAGGGGAACATGGCAGCAGGCACAAGCCTAATTAAACAGTACCTGCAAGCATGGCCTGCTTAAGCTAATGAAATATCAGATAAATAAATGAGGTTTGACGTTTCTGCAGCGAACCTCAGGAGAATTGAGCTCTCAATTAACAAGTTCCTGTGCCCTGTGGACATCCTCCTAGGCAGCGGCAGCTTAAGAGCAAGCCCACTCTGCCTTGCTCAGCCTTTATATGCAGCTTGTTAAAGTCTGGCTCCAAGGAGCACTTGGGAAATAACTGCTTTTATTTCCCGCATGGCCTCCATGTGTTCATTGCTGTAATGCCGCCTCTCTCTCTCTTTCTCTCTATCTCTCTCTGTCTCTCTCTTTGTCCATCCAGAATAAGAAGGACCTTCAAGTTTAGGACTGGATAATTACTGAGACAAACACCACAGCAAGCAGTAGGTATTAAAATTCCAGAAGCATTTAGAAACATTTCACATGTGATAGCATACCATAACTGTAACAGATGGTACAGACAAGGTCTAAAAATTCATAACTTGCATAATATTTTCACAGATATCCCAGTATTCTTATCAACAACATTGTATTGTATTAAGAATTTTGTGCCAATGATTAAGCAACTAGATTTTGTTCTCGACTGCTCTGTGTTATATTTCAACTGCTTATAAGTAAAACATTAACAAACACAGCTATATATATCACAATCTGTCACAACTGTTACTGTGACCAGGACAAAGCATGTTATGTACACTGCTCACAAAAATTTAGGGATATTTCATTTTGAAATATTTGTTATATAGCAGTGAAAACAGACAAATATGCATGTTCCCATTCACACAAGTAGACAAAGGATAACATCCATCTATCCATCAATCCATCCATCCATATATCCATTGTCCCACCCAGCAACTCTGGGCACAAAAGCAGGAACAGTCCTAGACGGGGCACCAATCCATCGTAGGGGACACAAACACACACGGGGTCATACACTAAGGGCCACTTATTTACCTAACACGCATGTCTTTGGACTGTGGGAGGAAACCAGAGTACCCAGAATAAACCTACACAGACACGGGAGGACCAAGACCACTATACCTGTTCTGATACAAATTAACCCAGGACCTTGTAAAGTATCCCTGTGTTATTATATAAAAATGATTTCGATACAAAATCTTATGTTAAATATGCCAACCATGTAAATGGCTGTACAGAAAAGAGGTGTCAGCAAGTCTTGACTCACATTATAGTGGAGGTAGTGAAGCAAATACGTTATTCCGTTTTTGTCAGATTAGTTCCAGTGACTCTAAATATGTATATTTTAAACTTGAATGTTTCTTTCAGTACCAGATATATAGGTCTTTCCCAAGTCAAAGAGACTGGAAATAATTACTTGTGGCATTACCAAAATGTTGGTGGAGTGAACAGACTTGCCTTATAATAACTTTGGTTCTTATCACACATTTTCCATAAATGGATTTGCTTTTCAAATAATTAATACTACATATTTCCTGCCTCAAACAGCATAATTGCTTTATTAGATGACAAAGAAAAACTGTAATTGTGGTACCACATCTGAAACCAATTATTCTGTTTAATTAAGGTAAATTGTCTTTCCTTGAGTTGAAAGGTATGTTGTGTATAAGGAAGCCAGTCTATTGTCGCTTTGCAGAATAAAAGTAATTAATTGTGTCATATTCCCAACAAACTAAGTTTTTTACATAATTTGACATAAATGTGAATTGTGATAATAATCACTGGAAAATGAATATTTTATGTTTTTTTTAAATGTTATTTTATATTTTATGAAAATCATGGCAAAAATGGAAGGATCATGTGAAGAACTGTTATTTCTGGCTGACTATATCTTGTTTTTTATAATAAGTAATAAACTTATTGTATACCCCAATCCCTAATCCATGAGACCAGTGCCACACAGTTTGCAAGTACTGAATCCAACAGAGAAATACACCCTAGATGAGGCAGTTGAGTTGAGTGACAAGGCCTAAACTAGATGTGGAAATCAACACTGACCCAGATGTTGAACAGATTTAATAATTTTCTTTATGCAGGTTAACAACCTCTGTTTCTGCACTAAGACTGATATATTGTCTGGCTTTTATAGTTTATGTTCATGATCCCTCAAAATGTCTATTTTATAGTTTAAACTGGTGGCAATGTCCACCATTCAGTATGCACTGGCACACACACAGCAGATAAGAAAGAAACCTACAGTGACATGGACATTATTTTAAAACACGTAGAGCACAACTATTTTGACTTGAGCATCTGTGAAGATTCAAAACTATTGGCACCACAACTTGGAAGGCTACTTTTGTTTCCTTTGTGAATGGGATAACTGTGTTAAAGTGTCGCATGACATTAAAAAAGAACTGCCTGCTCTATAAGCATTTCGTTCCGGGAGAGAAAATGTGCATAAATCATTTGTCAACCAAACAAAGATATTTCTGTTTCCTCTTCACATAAGGCTCTGACTGAAGAAAGCAATGAACAGAAGTGATGGATTTTGCCATATGAGACAGATTTCTGAATTTGAGGCAGATAACAGAATAGCTGATGCTTGTTTAAAGGAAGGCATTTTTGTTGATCTACAAATCAGACAGGTCGTTAATGACATGAACTTCTGAGCTATCCTAGTGGGTCCAGAGATATAAAAATGGAATGTGTTTTAGATTGTTTTGGCAAACAATGGGCACAAATTTACAGCTATTTGACAGCATGCTTAAACCATACAAAACCATGAAACACAACATGCCATTAAAAATGCATTTTCTGCAAGGATACATGGCAGAAGCAACTCATAGGGCACAAACACTCACATATTAAGGGCAATTTAGAAACACTTGTTAACTTAACATGCATGTATTTTGAATGTGGGAGGAAGTTAGAGCACCCAGAGTAAACTCACACGTGACAGCTGAGGTTGGGATAGAACCGGGGATATTAGAGCTGTGAGAAGACTGTGTAACTACTTCACCAACTGCCTAACTGTTTAAATTATTCACAGTTTTAAAAATTAACTAAATTTCCTAAACATTGTTATAGTCATTATCATGCAGACGTAATTAGTGTGCTAATCAAACAATACAATAGTTTAAAAGTATAAAAGTATAACAGTATAACAGTTTAGGCCTTAGAAAGAAAAATGTGGCATTTCAGAAAAATATAGCTCTCTCGTTATATGTTTCTTTCATGCACTTCATAACATTTGCCTAATAAAGATTGATTAGTTGATCCAGAGTTTTCTGATTGCGTTCTGCACTGTACTGGAATAGTCTGTCCACAAGGTGTCTCTGCTTCTCCAGTTTTCCTGTCCCTCAAACATCCACTCTTCAAATGTATCAGACCTGCCAGATAATATGAATTCAGCCTTGAGTTGCATACCCTGCATAACTGAAATTGCTTTCTCTATAATGTGCCTTTTCATCAGCACTTGAGGCAGCCTTTCTCTTTAATTTTAAGCTCCAATGCTAACTTCCAATCCCCCACCCCCAACGAACAGATGGCAAACTCTGGTGCTGCGCGATTTGTTTTCCCCAGGGACAGTGCTAACACAGCAACCCTGCATGTGTTCTTTCCCTAGCTCACACCCTAACAACTTTTATTATGCGTGTGCCTTAAATAGGTATCACCTGTGGTCCAACTGTGTAAAAGAATAAATATCACAATTGCAATGCTGTTTTACTGTGTTCTCTCTTCTAATTTCAGACAATGTTTAAACTGTTGCATAAAAACTCTCACTGGTTAGAAACATATTTTAAAAAATGGTTAACCTCTTAGATGTCCAATTGTGTTTCAGTTTTCAAGTCACACTCTTCTGTTATTTTTCTTTCAGTCTTGCCCACAATTGTTGGCACCCCTGTTAATGATGAGTAAAAGATAGTTATAAGACATTTGCTGAATAATCTTACAGTTTGAAGTAAATTTAAAAGTAAGGTCCAACCTTTAAAGTAAATTATATCTGAGAAAAAAGCCAAAAGCTTTTTACAAAAGCATATTTATTGGCATCCCTGAATTTAATCATTTGTACTTCCTCCCTTTGCCAATAAACCTTGGGGAATTTGGCGATTTGAGACCATTCATCCTTACACAATCTCTCCAGATGGTCTTGTATCCCAGGTCTCTTGTGCATTGCTCACTTTAACTCTCACCACAGGTTTTATATGGCTTACATCAAGGGACTGAGAGTAAACCATTTTGTGCTGATTTATACATATGCTTTGGATCATGGTCCCACTGGAAGATTTAGTGATGGCCCATTCTTAATTATTTTCACAGGTAGACAGATTTTGATTAAAATACTGTACTTTGCTGTTACAGAACGTCCGGTGACGCCGGTTATATCCGGTGCTTAATTGACTGCATGATAACGGACACCTGGCGTCTCTACTAGTGTTAGCGTTGTTTCAGGGCCGCGTCATCACAGAACGTATGGTCCATCGCTCGCGTCATTTAATGCACCATAGTGATCGCTTAAACCGAAGCACGTCACCTTCACGTGACATCCCGGGGCGAATAGAGCCGATGGATGTATATGGGGGAAACCCCTGAGGTATTCAGTGCATTAGGGATAGATTCAGGGTTTGCCTTCCCGTCCTCCTATCGAGCCTCACTCCAGTTGGCTGTGCGCTCCATTTGAGACGGGCCCCGGCTCGGCTTCCTTGTGCGCTACCTCACGCTCACGCTCGCCCTCTGGCGTTCCAGAGCTCCTCTGCACCACTCAATTTGGGTAGGGTCCCAAATCGGCGCCTTCTCATGCTTACTGCATGTCTGCCCTCTGCCGCATTGTCGCCGATTCACGTTCGTGTCAGCTGTGTGTGCCATTCCCATTCAGGACACATTTCCGCTGTGTGAAGTTTTTTGTTTTTGTAATTTAAAGAGCCTTTTGCTCTGCCTTTTTAGTTATTTTCCCATAAGTATTATACGTCATGGGGTTCCTTCATTCCCAGCGGCCATACAGAGAATACCTGATCGCTGCACCCAGTTTGAGACATCACTGCCACCGCGTGAGTGCTTTCCCGGTGATCACACCAAGTGTCGAGGGTTTCTGCTACAATGTGGTCTTATTTCCGAGCTACAACCCTTACACCTCCCATCTGAGCACTCTAAGGTGGCATATATGGTCCCGCTTCTTTCAGGAAGGGCCCTAGAATGGGCCACTGTCATTTGGGAACAAAAGAGGCCCGATTTCCATCGCCCTTAGGGAGACTTTTCTCCATCCCTCGGGGAGGAGCAAGGCGGGAACACGCCTAGTGGTCATTTCCCAGGGCGATCACCCGGTGGCGGACTACATAGTCGATTTCCGCACCTTGGCAGTGGAGACAGGATGGGAGGAGGCCACACTTATAGTCCTTTTCCACCGAGGCCTCAATGAGGTCGCGAGATCGCTTTTTAGGATCTTACTGCCCCCTCTTCCACTTTTTACCAGCTTGAGGCGTCTCTTGACAACCAGGTCCATCAACAGGCTGACGCACGCAGGTCTCTGCCTCCCGCACGAGGTCATGACCCTCCTTGGTCCAGTCCTGGTCCCGTCCCTGAGCAGTCCCCGTCACCCGAGGCCATGCAGACAGGTGTAATGGGCCCCGCCAGTGCCCCCAAAAAGGCCAGCTTGCTTAAACTAAGCACTGGAACAGGGCCCCGGTGACAGGCACCCTGGTGTGGATTTGGAGTCGGTCGCCTTTCAACCACCATGTCAGTCTGTGGGGTCAACGGACAGCAGCTCCTAGGGGGCCCTATTACCCACCGGACCCGTGCCCTGACGCTCCGTGTTGGACGGCATCTGGAACGGCTCTCGTTCTTTGTCACCCACCCCCCGCACATGCCGCTCGTCCTGGGTCACCCTTGGCTGTGAACCCACAACCCGTCCATCGATTGGGCCTCTGGATCTCCCGCATGCCATTCGGGGATGCCTACATGCAGGGGGGACACTTTCACCCCGCCCCATGATCGAGTCCCCCAGGGCACCTGCCCCAGATCCCACCTCAGTGCCGCAACACGGATGAGGTGCTCAACCACGCTGACGCCCAGCCCAAGCAGCCAAGCCACACCAGGGGGACGGGCCGCCAGGCAAACTTTGCCTTTCTCCGTGACCTCGGTCCCGCTTGGTGAAAGACGGCACCACTGGGTCGCCCTGTTCCAAGGGCTCTGCCGCCTCCTGTCCGGGGCCATGGATTATCCAGTGTGCCCCGGCTTACACTGCCACCCAGACGCACCCCGGATTGATTTCCTTTTTTAGTTATTTCTTCATTATTATTATGTCGTGGTGTTCCTTCATTCCCACATCCTTGGGTCCTAAACCACACATATAACCCGTATCATAACACATATAGCCATATATAGCAATACATAGCTTCTTAGTGATGTTCCCACTGCCTCACAACATCACAGACCCTGCACCATACTTAGCAGTGGGCATCAAATTCTTTTAAGTGTAGCTATGCTTCTTTTTACTCCAAACCCACCTTGACTGTTTATTGAAAAAAGGCTCAATTTTATAATTCTAATTCTAACATTGGACCATAAAAAACATCCAAAGTACCTGAAAAACCTACTAAAATTGTGTATATTAAGCTATTTTGTTAGGTTACAATGAATACAGTGTTACTATATTTTATGATCCGGACCACAACAGATCAGATAGTTTGTGTGACTATAGAAAATGTCCCTGAAAAAACTACCAACAATGGTGCATATTATGCTGTTTTGTTTGGCTGCATATCAATTTTAATTGAAAATTAAGATAATGAAAGTCCCAGCCTGGAATCCCACTTTTCTGCAACCTATGCAAAGTAGCTTATTAGCAGTTGTAGTTGTATTGTGCATACTGCATACTACAGGTATACAATCAGACTATTACAGTACTTACATCATTTTACATTTACATTTACGGCGCTCGCGTCATTTAATGCACCATAGCGAGCGCTTAAACCGAAACACGTCACCTTCACGTGACATCCCGGAGCGTATAGAGCCGATGCAATACAATCCAAGCAATGTTGGGTTAAGGGCTTTGCTCAAAGACCCAACTGTGGCAGCTTAGCAGAGGTGGAATTTGAACCCTGGACCAACTGGTGCATAGTGCAGAGTGAAAGGATAAGTTTATTGGGGAAAACTGTACTACAAAAACTAGAATCTAGTACCCTGTTAGGCCGCCCCTAGCCTGGATACAAAATGAGACATGATTGAGTATGGAGGTATACATGTTCAGTATGGTATCATGTGCCACATTTACCCACAAATGATCAGTAAAACACTCCACCCCTTTTATGACCTCTTGTGGCAAGACCCAGTGTGTTATCAGGCCACACTTGTAATCATTTATGAATCTGCCTGAGACATAATTGCATGCTGAGTTTTGCAGCAATCCAACATTTTTACCAGGGTACATTTTTTGACAATTTGTGCAATAGGTGTATATTTGATATGTGATTTATTTAAACTTTCAACACTCTAGATCAGACAGTCTTTGAATATATATATTGCTCACAAAAAATAGAGGATACTCCAAAATGAAATATCCCACAATGAAATATCCCCTACTTTTTGTGAACAGTGTATTTAAATGTATTTGACAGGTTTACATAAAATAATATGCTGATACAATTCTGAAATCCCATGGTAGCCTACCTATAATTACTTTGTGGCCTGCTTTTATAGGATGATAGGACAAGGGACTTTTTCTGCTAGAATAATAATAAATATTCATAGATTCTGGTATGTTGTCATAAAGGCAAATGTTTAGAGACATTTCTGTTTTATTTAATCAGTTCTTTATGCAGCTTATTGTTCAAAATAGAATACATCATTAAAGTCGCAAATTCAAAGTTCACTGAAAAGTTATTTGCGTGGGATAACAAGGCTGAATACAGTATACGCATTAGTACACTGGGTGAATCTGAAAGCCTAGTGCACTTGAGGGACACTGGATTGTAAGCTCTTGACAGCTCATGTGGAACATATTAAAATTGCCCGACATGTACAGCACAGCGGTGGGACTGCAGGAGATTACGAGTGTGGCCCTTCATCACACACTAGTGAACGAGGGACCAACCACAATGAGGATAGGGACCAAGGGCCACTTACTTGACACATACGGGTGAAAGGATCAAACTTGTTGAGTTTGAGAATTTAGAAAATGGGCTACCTGGCTTTATATCGACATCTAACAGTAACAGAACTCGCCATCATAGTGAAAGATGAATTAAATGACAAACAATGACACTGTTGTCAATGCAACTTGAAAGCTTGAATGGTTAAATGATGATTGGTGAGGATTGGACCTCACAGGACTCACACATTTAGAAATGGTCTTTTCAGTGTAGCCCTTTGAAACCCAATCAAGCAGGCAATGTGTTCCATTCAGTATACCAGGTGGTGTGATTTGTGTACCACACAGCTTGCATTATTGGACCAGCACATCAATATCATATACAGGGGTTCCTGTGCTCCTGCTTTAAAGAGGAATACCCCTGGGATTGCACTGACCTCACACAGTGATGTTCATTCAACACAGCATTAATGAAAATGTTTTTTTTAGAAATTAACTGGGCTAGAGACATAATATCACATGTTCTGTTTCTCCATGTAGCTTCTTCTTATTTCTTTCTTATTCACATAAACTTGAGCTCCTGTAGTTGTTCTAAAGTAAGTTGTTTAAATAAATACATATAACTCTCACCTGCTTCCCAAACGCAAATGGAAAATCACCAACATTTGTATAGTACTAAAAGTAGTGAAAACCTATCAAATGAGCAAGTTTTAGGACTCCATTAGTTGTATTGCTTTAGCAATGTGCCATACCGATAAAGCTGCCAAATGCTTTCTCAAGTGTAAGAGAAGGTCACACTAAATACTTGTACCACTTTTGTGTGCTTTTCAGGGTTTTTTAGGTTTTAATACTGCAAACATTTCCTGTATTTATTGGTTGTTTTCTAATAAAGAGACTGATAAATAATTATATATGGCATTACTAAAGCAATGGTATATATAATCAACTGGTGGACTTTTTCACAGCTCTGTCAATTGAAGAAAGTTTTCATTTCTGTATTGTCCACTACTTGAGAAAGTTTAATGTGTTCCTACTATGATATTTGTACTAGAATCCCATGCATATGTTGTATTTTAAACCCAAATTCCTTGTCTTAATTATTCATGTTCAGCTAGATCTCATTGATTTATTCTTCTTTTATGAGTTCCTGAACACTTTTTGGTTAAGCACAGGATCAACTATAATCCATGAGGCTACCACAGTGTGAAGCACTGAAGATCACTGTCAAAGACTTGAGTCCTTAGGGACAGCAATATATTTGTTCAACTTTGTTTTAATAAACTTTAAGTAATACCTAAAGAGTTACCTTCATGTCATCTTTCTCCTATTAGCATAAAAAGACATTTTATTCACAGCACCTAGTCATTTAGTGGTGAGTAGGTTAGACTGTAGATTTGCAGTGGCAAATGTAAATGATAAATTTAACATAGTAGTTTTCACTTGAGTAGAGTTTACTCGTGCTTCTCTTTGTGATGAATCAGAAGCTTCCCAAAATGAACAGACAATTGTCCCTGACTAATAAATCAAAATGTTGTCCTGTACCACTCATCATTCACCATTTAATGATTAGCCGAGCAGATTGGGGAAAGCAAAAAGACTTTCAGTATATTACTTCTTACATTTCTTCTACTATTCAGAGACATAGCATGATTGGACTTATAGGTTGAATCATTAATCTTCTTTTCATGGATGTACTTACTTCAAACAAGATGGAACAGAGCTGGATTAGGGGGAACTACCAATATGCTTCATCTTCCTATACTCATGCTTCATATACTCAGACATACATATACACTGCTCACAGAAATTAGGTTATATTACATTATGAGATATTTAATTTTTGAAATATTCACTAATTGTTGTGATCAGTATAATGTATATACTCATTACTAGAATATGTTTATTAAACTCTACAAAGTCACATACAGTTATCAATGTTTATGTGATTTAAAGTGTTCACAGATTAGTGCATATATTAATACTACAGTTGCAGACACTGCTATTCTGTTAATATTCATCTATTCATACATTTTAACTGCTTAATCTTGATCAGGTTTGTTGGAGAATCAGGATTAAGGCAGGAACAACCCTAGACAGAACACCTCAGAAACACCATATAGCCTAACATGCATGGCATTTTTACTGTGAGAGGAAATCAGAGTACCTGGAGTAAGCCCACGTAGACTCAGGAAGGACATGCAAACTCCAGGACCTTCTCACTGGGAGGTGACAGTGCTGCTCACCGAGCCACTGTGTCGCCCCCCCTTTCTCTTAATGATACTACTACTACTACTACTACTAACAATAATAATAATAATTAAGAATACTTTTTTAGTATTAACCTTAATTGAATATATAGTTAAACTGCAGAAGTGAGTCTCTTTTTCTAATTCTATTTCTTTGTGTAAACATACGTTAGCTTTACTCTACTTTTACTTTTATATTAAAATAGTACTGTTCTCAGCCTCAGACATTCTGTAGAATGATGGTTTTAAAGTGCTATGAAAAAAAGGTTTTGTGGCCTTTTAGTATTAGCTACCTAGCTAACTACCTAGATTTCATCTAATCTAGATGTCTTGCTAATCTGACCTAGACAATTAGCTACCTAGATGTTGACTGTGCAAAAAAATAAATGTTTCACCAGACTGCCCGTCATTATGAATTAATTTGTTAATTAGTTCATTTGACGTTGTAGTAAGGGAATTTCATGTATTTATCATGAACCTATCGTAGTTTGTTTGCTAAACCACCAGCAGCACATCAAATGCACAGCACAAACCAATTAATAAGTAAGTAAATGTCTGTATCTACAATGCTCACAAATTCCATGGGATATCCATCCATTATCTTCTGCTTAATCCACAAGGGGTTGCGGGAAACCCGAGTACCCAGAGTAAACCCACACAGACACGGGGAGGACATGCAGACTCCACACAGAAAGGACCCAGGCCGCTCCGCCCTGGGAATGAAATCAGAACCTTCTTGCTGTGAGGCAGCAGTGCTACCCACTGAGCCACTGTGCCATCCATTAGGGGATGTTTTGTTTTGAATTATCCCTTACTTTTTGAGAGCAGCAGAGATAGAACTAGTAAAATTACATACAGTGTATAAGACTAAATTGACTTTTTTGTTGTTATTGATAATTGATAATAATAATTAAATATCCCCTGAATACAATTCCATTTAAAATTAACAGCAATTGATACAAATATGAACCATATAGAATCAATAATTGAGAAAATATTCTGAGCACAAAGATTAAGAAAATACAATTCAGCTTTTACTATGACTTTCAGAGGAATTTTATGATGTGTCATACATTGATGACACAAATAAATATTCTAGGTGTTTAATATCTAAGAACAAAGAGCTCCTACCCATCTTTAGTGAAGGTTCAGTACATATTTTGTCCGAGGGCTTGAATGCAGCACACAGGACCACTTTTTTATGAAGGATAAAGGGAGATTTTAGCACCAGTGATAATGTAAGAAAGAGACACATGTTTACACAGTTAAGAGTGACCACACATCTTCACACCATTGACACATTCAACAATATGAGTCACTTTTTTTCAAGGATTTCTTTGCCGAAGATAGCCATGGAAAACCTTGTCCTTGTCAAGATTATTGTCCTATCAGTGAATGAATGAGTGTGGCAGTTATGACCCATGGACTAGGTCTTGTGAAAAACAGCATTAATTTCTAATGACTGGAAAAAAACATAAAAGCATGTTATTGACACAAGACATGAATGATCTTGAAATGTCTACAGCCTTGGTTCAGAGTTCAACAAAAAATAAATCTAATATAAATATACTTTTTCTGTAACTTTTGAATGAACTACAGTTCTTTGTCATTTGCTGACCAGTCATGGACCAAAGATGTTGATTCACTCATAACCTCAATATTCCCAAACATCTGACTGCCTGCTGCAACATCTGCTGCCTCATTTGCTATTCTAATTGTAATCCCTTTGTGGCCAAAATAGAGGAAGACAGCACTAATTGGCTGGAATTGCTCCATACTTTTTTCATGAGTCAGAATGCAAAGTATTTATTTTCTGTTAGCCATGACCGTGAGTTATTATCCTGTCCAAGGACAAGCATTGACCAAAGAAATTTGAATACTTTATAAACGTTGTGTCTCTGGTTCACATAGAGTTAAACTTTAAAAGTTCCCAAATGAAAACATTTCCCACAGTCATTGTTGTGCTCACTTCCAACAATCAAGAGAGTGCAATTTAGCAGTTTCTTTTGGATTGTCATGCTTTTTACAGAAAAGCATGCTGCTGAAATCTCTATACACATTAATGGAAAACTAAGTAACCAGCACTATAAGTGAATACTTTTTTCTCTCACCATCTCAAACATAATGTATTTCCGCTCAGGGGTTGATTAGAGTTAAAAGCTTCGTGGTACTATCTTTTATGTACCATTTGAAGACAAAGGTACAGAAACACATTGCTAATGTGTATTTATAAAAGCTGTCACTGTCTGTTGTAATATATTGCTGTATCGGGGAAGGAAAACATTTGCAACGTCACATTCTTTACTTATTGCTTTCTTACCACTTTCTTTATTTATGTTTTGTTTTACACTACATGGCTAATAATATGTAGTAAAATTTTTGTGCTTTAAGCTATGTCAATCACCACACATCTGCTCTAGGGTTAGCGCTTTACTGCTAGGAAATGTACTGCTCACAAAAATTTGTAGATATTTCAAAATAAAATATCTCAAAGTGAATTATTCCCTGTTTTTTAATTGAATTTGAATTCCATACCACATTAAAACTGCCTATACTTACATTGAAAAAACAAACTGAAATTGTCAAGAGAACTGTTCATCATAATTGTCTGTTTTTTATGGTTGCATTGCTGGTCAAAATACACAAAGGTACGTATTGGTTGGGGTGATATAAATCACACTGCAGTTGGTTCTTGCTTTACAATCTAGCACTGAAAAAGGCCAATTTATGTTTAATAGATACCTAAATATGCAACAGCTGACAACCATATGGTCAATTGTAAAGTTTAGTGAGAAGAAATAATCAGTTCACACAATCCTGACATCAACTCTAAAAACATATTTGTGGATGAATTGGAATACCCACTGCAAGTCAGTCCTTATCACCAAGCATAAAAATTGGTAATCCCCCCAGGAATGATTCACAAACTAGTTGAAAGGCTTTACAAACAGGTCTATGCAATGTTTAGTTGTCTCTCTAATGTTAATTATGCTGTATAGTCAGTTAAAATATAGTACACACTTGTTGAACTGATCTTTACACACCCATTCGTCTATTGCAGTAATCTATTGCATGGTGTTATGAGAGATTGGTGCATTTATGCAAGTATATTATTCATTTGAAAAACTGCAAGTGGCAGATAAATCTGCACAAAGAACAAAGTTATCCACAAAAAACAGAGGTAGCAAATTAATGGTATGTTTCATAACTAAATTGAATTGTCTGAATGCCTTGTACGAAATGGAACCTTGTACAGTCTGCATACTTGTTAAAACTAAGCTTGACCCACCTGTGTTTGATCATTGCCCATTGATACTCTAAGCATTTCTCTTGTTGCAGACCAAGTTATCAGTAGTGAGTGGTAGTTTAGCCAGTATCTGGATCCTCTTACAGTAAACAAAGTCAAAACAGTGAGAGTTTTAATAGGAATGATTAAATAAACAGCAAATACACATACCTCATTTAACAGAGAACAAATTTGCTAATCACAGTAGGAAGCAGATTTTCACAGTCTATTTCCCTTGTCAACACACCTTTTAATTCATTATGCGAGCCGTTTGCCCTAGTTCCTCATTTATTTCTTAGCATAGTGGCACTAGTTTCTCTTCAGTTAATTTTTTATTGGATTACATAGGGCAAAAATAATATAATACAACCTTACTACCTACTTTACACCTCCATGTTTCTACACTCATTTTACATGTTATCAGTTCCACTTACCATATATCACATACAGTTGATTCTGGTTAATCAGACCACATCGGGACACGTTCATTTTGGTCCTAATAACCGGCTGGTCTGATTAAGCGAACATGCCCTATGTTACAAGACGGGATGTACTATAATTTATGTAAAATATGAAATGTTTAGTTTACACGTATAGTGAACGTACAAACAAGAACTACTGTTGCTTACGAACTTTATGTATTGAAAAGGTTTCAAGTTTTTCGAAACATAATGTATAGATACTCAGCATGCTAAGCATAATATTGTAAAAAACAAGTTCTTACTAAATTCCAATCAACGTTTGATGAACGTTGCAGTGGCGACTTGTGGCTTCTTTTCTGTGGTAAGACCTGTAGGTGGCAGTAGAGGGCTGGGGAGAAACCGGGGAGTTTTTGGGTAGTTATGCCAGAGACGAAAACTTTCTTCACAGATATTCTTTGGTCCGATTAAGCGAATAACATTACACGTATATAATAGGATTTGTTTTGCTACTTTAGGATTTGGTCCAAATAAACGGCTCGTCCCATTAACCGGTGGTCCAATTAACTGGAATCCACTGTATCTCACATGTGGCGCTGTTGTCACCCTCTGTCTTTCTTATATATACCCCTCTTCCTCTCCACTCGTTGTCAGTTCTCGTCTTTCCTGTGGTGTTTCCCTGGTCTGTGTCTGGCTGCAGCTTTTCATCTCTTGGTTTGTCTTGTTTCCTCCGCTTTTCTCCCCTTTCGGGTCCTTCCTGTGTTTAGTGGTTATTTTGTGTTGTTACCTTGTTTGCCTCAGTCTATGTTCCCTCTGTTGTAGCCTAGCTTGTTAGCCTATGTTATCTTTGTCTGTTGTGCTTTATGTGCATACCTTGTTGCTTTGTCTTTGCATCTGTTTGGTCATTGTCTGTTCTTTATAGGTTTTGTGAGTGCTTGGAGTGCTTGCCTGTTTGGTTTTGTTTCTCTCTCTTTTGTGTTTGCACTGTTCGTTGCCTTGCGTTGTACATCTTATACTGTACATAAACCTTATTCACTTGCACCTATGTCTGCCTCTGCCACTCCTTCGTCTCCTGATCGTGACAATAACAGCAGCATTTTTACCATCTTAAATACACTCCCAGAATCAAAAGAATACTGTCTAAATCAGACTTAGAGAGACTTATCCATGCTTTTATCTCCAGCAGGTTAGACTACTGTAACGGTCTGCTCACTGGAGCTATAAGACAGCTGCAGTACATCCAGAATGCTGCTGCTCAACTCCTTCCAAAAACCAGGAAGTACGACAATATCGGTCCTGTACTCAGGTCTCTACAGTCATGGCCAAAAGTTTTGAGAATGACACAAATATTATATTTTCACATGATCTGCTGCCCTCTGGTTTTTATGTGTGTTTGTCA